>JAVQJS010140861.1:0-15060 GCA_036024795.1 Galaxias rostratus | reverse complement strand
ACACACACACACACACACACACACACACACACACACACACACACACACACCTCCTCTAACCAGGTGGGACTTAAAAACCTGGCAAGGCACTGTTGATCCAACAAGCTGGGGGTTGCTGTGAGATTAAGCCTCTTTTCAGTGGAGCGATCAGTCAGCACACAACGCAGTCAGACCTGACTGCAGCCCCCAGGAGGCAGCCAGTAATCCAGAGGAAGAATTTGAACCAAAGGAAAGTGATTACTCGGCGCAAAGCCAGCCCACAAAGCTCAGCAGTTGCGCAAGCAAAAATGTTCTTCTTTTTTTTTATTTTTTTTTTACGTTTATGACACAGAACATGAGGACTGATAGAGAGATAGAGGTAGAGACAGAGCTCAATCTTGATCAGCACCTGTTTACAGGGAGGAGGGGCTGGGTCAGATGCAAACACAGTGCGTCTCTGTACTGAACTGGTTCAGGCTGTTCTGCTCTGGGATTGTTGTTGTCAGATCAAGTTGTTGTTTGACAGATTACACTGTTGCCATGACACAGTGCGAGGTTGGTTTAGGAGCTTGCCTCTCTGAATGGGTTTCAGCACTAGGGACAAGTTGGATCCTGCCCACAGGGTCATAGAGTCCCGCTGAATCACAATCTGTCAAGGCCGTGGTTGACGTCTGAGGTGGGAAAGGTGTTGGGTGGAGTAAAGAGAGAGATGGTAGGTGTGTGTGTGAGTGTGGGGGGGGATCTTAGGCTGTGACAGTAATTGCAGCACAAGTTTAAACGGGCTTCAGCGGGTGGATGCTCCTGTTTGGGTTTCGCTACCCAAGCATTTGTCACTGGCTTGTTGTCGTGAGCTAAAGGTAACTGCCAAGGTAGCAGGGACTGTTACCCACCTGACCAGTTCTGCCACTTGCTGGCTGAGTGACAACGCAGAGCGTGACATCTTTGCTGTGAGACTAATTTGTATTGGTGCTGGACAGGGAAACGAAGCATTGGGAAAAGGATTGCATGAAGAGCAGGTTGACCCCGAATCAAAACACCCAAGCTAATCAAATAGCTGACAATCAGGGATGTGTCACGATTATCCCTTCCTTTAGAGTGCTTCGTCATTCTATGTCACAAAAGAGCAAACGCACATGACTTAATGGTAAGAATTTAAGACTGAGAAGGACTACGGTCTTACCCTTGCTCTCGGTTATGCCTGTGGCGTCTTACCAAGACTACAGCTGCAACAGAAAAAAGGGGAATGATGCAGTATCAGTCGACCAATTAATTAATGAACGGGTAGATGATGTTAAATCCTATCATAACGAGGGTCAGGCACCAAGCTCAAGGGCTTAGTAGTAGTGCATTCAGTAACAAGTTAAACAAAAAGCCTTTCACAGAAAGCTATAGAGTCTGCTTTCTCTGAACACTTACCAGCTACTGCCACAGCCAATAGAGCCACCAGACACACACCTACGATAATAATGGTGAAGAGCTCATCTAAAAGAAACAACAAAACGCAAAACCCATTACTACACGTTCTGGGACTAACTGGACACATAGATATTGTAAATGAAACATTTTAATGCCAAATTCCTGCAACACGTTGATGTCTAAATGTATGTGTAATCATAGCCCAATACGAGACAAGCTATACATTAAAATGTATATTTCAAAATGTTCACATACAGCTGTATAAGGACAATGACTGAATTTTATGAAAGTGTTTGCGGTACCGTTCTTACTTGTGGCTGAACCCTCGTGTCCTGTAGCTTCTTTCATATCAACAAAATCAGGCTCAGCTTCCAGGAGTCTTGTGGTATTCTCTGTAAACGGATACACCACAAGCCGTGTAATCATCACATAACATGCCACTGATTGATTGGCAAACATCATCACACAAGCATCGAGGTAGAGGACAGAAGTGAAACCACTTGGTTAGAGCTACAGGTGTCTGATCAATCATTATGACGGCAAAGATGGAACAATCTGTAATCATTCAACGTTCCCTGCAGGTAGGGGGTGTGGGGAGGAGGGAGGTGTGGAGGGAGCAGGGAGGCAGTCGCCTGGGGAGGTGTTGCTCTTCGAGACGATTGGGAGGAGACTCGTCCTAAACAGCTCAGTAATTCCATCACAAGCCCATCATGGAGAAGATGAGGAGTGATGGCGAGAGACACCGGGAGAGAATGAGAACGCCAATGTCGATTAGTTGACTGACAGCATGGCGGAGATCCCGACGTGTATATCGGCCTCTCGGCAGAATCCACAGAGCTCTTCCAGTTAGCTAATTGATTCCATTCTGGGTGTAATGATCAGGGGGCGTAAAAGGCAACAGGGGCCATGCTTCCCTACCTTCCTGAATGACTGAGTGACTGACAGACTCACTGAAAGAACGACTGAACCACGACACACTCCCTGCCATTGCATAGCTCGTTTTATTACAGTGGTCAATGTAAATTGCAGACAGATATCGACTTGAAGTTTAAACTCACTGAATGTTTCAAGAATGACATCATCCTCATCATCTGTGGAAAGATGGAAAGATAAATGTCATATTGTCAACATCATTGTGTCCTCCAACACACAAAACCTCCAATAGCCAATTTTACACATTGAATTTGAGCTAGTGAGATTATCTTGGCTCAGTTTTAACAGAGTTAGAGGCATGCCATACCTGTGTCACCTGAACCGTCGATTTCCTGCGAGGATACTGTATGAGGTGGGGGAGGAATGGTCAAGAATTACCCCAAATCACATAAAGGTTAGAAATCAAACAAATATACATCTGCAGTCAACTTCTCAATGTGGACTTCTAGAACTGCCCACTTTGAGTCACAGACTAGCATTCAACAAATTACTTGCTTGGGCAACTTCGTGTTTACTCAACCTTTAGGCCAGCTGATA
Source organism: Galaxias rostratus (assembly GCA_036024795.1). Lineage (NCBI taxonomy): Eukaryota > Metazoa > Chordata > Actinopteri > Galaxiiformes > Galaxiidae > Galaxias > Galaxias rostratus. The sequence goes on along the minus strand of JAVQJS010140861.1, from coordinate 12,195 downwards.
GGTGGGGGAAAAGACTGAAAATATGAACGATTGGAAAAATTGTGACTTTGGAAAAATTGTGACTTTCACTGCAGTTAACATGAAAGGATACAAATAAGTAGTATGTTGTCATTTGTAGACACGTAAAGTTCCCAACGTGCATGTGCATGCAAACCATGTATCATCAGTGGTACAATAGGTTTTTTGTATTTTTGTCACCTCCTTTTCCTCAGATGTACATGGAGCTATTATCTCCAGTTGCTACAAAGTAGTCTATAATTAACCAGTTAGTGGTGTGGCACTAATGCAGGCCAATACCATGTAGGCAGAGAAAAGTGTGATAAGGTGTTTATGACCTGAAATTGGTAAGGCAATTAGAACCTACCAGCTGCAGCCCGCAGTAGTAGACACAGGTACAGCAATCGCATCATCTTCGAGTGCTAAAAGTGACACAAAAAAAAGGGATAAAAACAACTTCCATTAGTATTCAGCCACTGATTTGTGCGAAACTCTGGTGTTAAAGTCTAGGTGTGAAATGGTCAAAGAGGCTACTTTAAAAATGTTGCAGAGGCTTTTCTTGCTTAATGTATCGTGTAGAACATTGACAACACTGATTTAGAATCAAATACGCATTTTTTGTTTTGTGAAGCCACATCTAGTTCACACAACGGTCCATTAACTGACATTTTGAGTAGAAGTCTAACTGCTCCCTTTCACCTAATATACATCCCATCCATTGTATGATATCAGGTTAAAATGGAGTTGTGGTGAAGCAAAACAAAGGTGTGTGTGTGTGTGTGTGTGTGTGTGAGGGGGTGGGAGGGGGGTCTTGGATCGAAACCGTGTTTGAATTCCCACAGAGCTCAGCAAAAGCGGTGTGCTTCTCTAGGCGTTCCGTCACAGTCAGCTGGCAACAAGCGCCTATTCAACATTTTCCCCTTGTCTTGTGTATTATGGCGATAGACAAGACCAGGTGCGGAGATGGAAAAGCTGTGTCATAATAAGCCATTACTCACCATTAGAAACCAAGCACGTATATGAATTGAAGTTAAGATACTCTTTAATGCTGTCTCACTGTACTTTGAGATGCAAAACGTGTGACCTTTCGTTATTTACTAGCAAATATTTTTGTGTACGTTTCTGTCAGCTCTACATCTCTATTAAATCGGTCAATGGTGCTGTGTTTCCACTGGTAATTCTTTGCGCCAAACCAATGGCCTAAATATTTTAGTAAATATTTCACAAAAATCTAATTCTATTTCTGCATGTTGAAGTTATGCTGTTTCCCCCACTTGAATGTTTGCATGTAGCCTAATAAAGCAGAAGACTGCTCACATAACTAAGGGTAATGTGGCTTACCACTACCCAAAGAAATAATGTGATCATGGTAACAACTGGTGGACACCATCACATACCTTAATTCTATTTAGTAAAATAATATCTATACAAGTTCCTGAAACATGCTCGCCACTAAGCACGGCCCAAAACTTCACATCCCCAGTCCCCTACCGACAGCTTACTTACACAGGAATTACTGCAACAGTGCCATTTATTGTGGCTGTCAGCAATACCTTTTCTAATCTCTCTTGTTCTTCTTGAGAAACCTCAGTGCTTCCTCGTGGCACTGAGCCCAAGACTAAGTATTTGTCTTGTGATGCTCTCTCCTCTGCAACAGCGCACAGATGTGAAAGCCAGCTGTTTCTTACTCGCCAAACAAAACCCTGGCAGCCAGCTGGCCATCCTCAGTACAATGCAGCGGTATTTTTAAACTAGAAAACTTGGGAATGACCTTTCCAACAGTGTAGTTCCCACCAAATATAGCCCATGCGCCTGGCACAAGACCAGTAGCATCTATTTACCTCTGCTATAAGAGGAATCCCCGCTCATTCAAAAGTAGGCCAAGTGTTATAAGCTTCCTTGTTTTTGAACCATGCCCATTGTGTGCCTCTTTCCTGTAGTGACTAATGACTTACTAAACCATCATATTGGAGTGAACCGAGGTGACCAGCATTGTTATGGCCTACGGTCTTTACCAGGGTTCTGACGACAAGCAGGAGGACTGTGTCATCTCAGCCCACACTAATTGCTCTTTCATCTGATAGTATAGGAAATCCGGTGCCACACTTGGAAACTGGGAGTGAAAGACAAAAGAAAGGGTGGAATTGGGAGGTGGGTTCATTCGTTCAACGGGGGATTTGATGTGGGAGAAAGGCCTGAGGACGGTCAGTTCGGCCCTATAATCTCATTTGTAAGTGTTGCTTTGTCGCTTGATGTCTTCACAGTGCCAGAGTGAGCAAATGTTCATCCTGCGGGGAAGAAGAGATGGCAGCAAGACTATATCTAATGCTTAACTGTCTCTCTCTGTCTCTGTCTCTGTCTCTGTCTCTGTCTCTGTCTCTCTCTCTCTGTCTCTGCAAAATTACCATCAACCAAGTGTGTCATAAAGAGAGAAACGTGTTGGGTTAAGGTGTTAATCAGATGACAGAGGACTGATTTCAGAGCGAGTGTCGAGCAGGGTGCTCTGGTTCCATGGAGAGGAGCAGTAAATCTACAAACACAAACAGCCTAAGCAGCAGCAAATAAAATCCCTCTCTGTATCCAATTTGCTTTTCAGAGTCGCTTTGGGTGAAATGATAAGATGATCCAATTTGGATTTATATTTATCAGCACAGTCCACTGCCTCTGAATCAAAATGCCTTCTGAAGCTTGTGTTATTTTGTTTTAAATGGGTAATACATTTTTGTGCATTTAAATGTCTTGAATTTGCCTGATTTCTCCATGCTTCCATTTACTCTGCCTAATTTATGCCATATGATGAGCACTTGCTTGCAAATAAAGATGAGATGTGGAAGTTGTCTCTAGGATGAAAACATATAACATATACTGATCCAACATTGAAAACCCACTGCAACCCGCTGCAAGGAAGTCAGATAATGTACTACTATGTCAAGGTGAGTCTTCTGTTTACCCTTTGTGTGATCTTACGCTGGTAATATACACCCTGAGCATGACATATTCCTGACAAAGTCAGTCAGAAAAGCAAGATCTTGTTTACAGGTCTTGATGTTCAACAATTGAACAATACCTGCTCGTCGCATACACACAGTGCACCCAGCACAATCACCAACACAGGCACACTCAGCGCTAAGGCATCATGCAGTTTTAAGTATGTAGTCATTAACACACGCACAAACACACACACAGGAATTACCATGAAGACAGGGAAAGAAAGGATTTACAGGAGTGTGTGAGTGAGTGAGTGAGTGAGTGCATGAGTGCGTGAGTGAGTGAGTGAGTGAGTGAGTGAGTGAGTGAGTGAGTAAGAAAGCTAAAAAAAAAGCTCATGTAATTTGCTATTCATTGCCATTCTGTTTCAAAATGTAGATGCTTCCATTGGTTCAGTGACAAGAAAAAACATTATTATTGAAATGTTTACTCAACTCTGTCTATGAGAATGTTTATCTAGTTCAGAATGTATTTCTTTTTTGAAAATCATGCATCTCAAGTAGAGAATGCTACTTCACTGTTATGTTCCAACAACGCCAAACTAAAACAGCAAGAAAACAAGTTGCAGTATCCAAAGGCCTAAACTCCCACTACCTCCAGACTCGCATTACCTCTGAAAGAGCTTATCATTGCAACCAATCAAACAATCCAGTCCAAATTAACAGACTGGGTAAATAGGTTGTTATTTTCAATGTAAACTGATACTGTGATTGACAGCTTTGGGAGGAGGTCACTTGCAGAAACTAGAGGGAAAAACTGACAAGTTATAATGTAAGTCCTTGACAACACCAACGCCTTCAAATCTACCACCTTGCTGACAAACAAGAAGTATAGGCACAGCAATGGAGTCAAAAATTGAAACAATAAGTAGAGGGACCTGGCCTTGTCAACACTGCTGCAATACTCCTACACTCTGTATTGTTCAGCAGTGGCCTGTGTGTTGCCCCTGTAATGATCTGATGGAAACTACGTATAATGTTCCTAGTTATGCTAACACTTCACACACCAACAACACGTATATGATGCCAACATATAACTGAGCCTTCTTAACAGTCAGTACTACCACTGTGGACTATAGGCCTACCTCCATCAGTAGCTTGGAATCATTTGTGCTTACGGGTTCCCAGATTCAGTTTTAGTTTGACTATAGCAGGAAGTGGTGCGGTTTTCAAAATACAAAACTGATTGAAATAAAATAAGGGTTGGTGGTTTGAAGGAATTTCCTTTTGAGTTAAAAGATAAACTTGATAAACTCTTTATTTTGTTGCAAATACTTCACATACTTCAATCTTCACATAAAGTATCATTTTTAACAAAGGTTTGCAAACTAGCCCTGAACGCCTCAACAGCACGATCTGATCTTCAATGTTAGCATGAGGCATATGTATGTACAACTTATTCAAAAGAGTTAAGAGCTATATGTTTAGTCAAGAGAAGTGGAGGTTTCCTGCACCTAAGGCATTTTACTGTTGCATCTCAACCTTCTTCTCTACCTCCATCTCATAACAGCAACCAGTGTGCCAGAAAGAAAATGCAGTCTGAAAAGAAGTCAGTTTCAGCTCAACTCAAAGAGTAATGGGTTTTTGTTAAAAGTGTTACAAATGTTGGTCTGCAACATTTTTTCTGATCAACATGAAGGGTAAACATTTAAGATCAACGTGATTTATTCTGGTTAAGTCTGTATATTTAAAAGTCAAATCGACAATATTCTACCTTTGGTTCCACAGGGTTAACACTGTAATATCATGAGTAAGTGTAAATAAACAGCCAAATTGTCCTATAAGCAAAAAGTACTGTACTAAAAGTTATAATTTGACATTAAATTGTTTTCAACATGTTAGACATGCTAATCTATAATAAGCAGGGCATTTTGCAGGTAAAAAATATCTCAAATTCATATTAAGTCATATTGAGGTACATACATACACATCCAGCAATTATATGAGATATTTACCTATATCACTTAATTAAACAGACTTCCAAAGCTTCCGTTCAATATATTAAATGATAACTATTCAATGCTCACGTAAACACCCACTGTTAACTCATTTTGACCACTTTCTTATTACTTGCATATTTGCGATCAAATTTAAACTAAAATCCAGACCTGTAGTAGTTATCTGTGTTAAGAAAGTCAAGAACCATGCGTACTGAATGGCAGGAAGCGTTAAATGAAGAGTCACTTTGTAAGTAGGCTATTTTAGTTTGTGAAGGGAATCGAGGCAACGTTAACAAACCGATTATAAGAATCTGAGGGAGACATTTTTTTAACCCTAAAACCACCCTGGAAATAACCCGGTGCACTTTGTCTTAAAACTTGCATGATTATACAAACAGTTCTGTGAAGTGGGTTTTATTTCGAACAAACAAAAAATAAACTGTTATTGTTAATACAGTTTTAGTTTAACTTGCAAATGACAGTTTGCAGGAGGCAAGCATAATTCATCAAGCGCACCTAATTCAATATTAGTTGCTATAGGTATATCACGAAATGTTATCAATTGTATCCAAATATGTCTGAGGATAGAACAGCGTGTGATGTCTTTGCAGCGGAATTGAATGTTCGAACAAACAGTTTGCTCGTCCCATTAAAAAATAACTTTTTGGTTAACAGTTTGATTACCCTCCCTTCTCTGTTAACGTTCCAAGCTTCAATAGTGCTTGCTCTCTTAGAAGTAATATTTGTATAGTTTTTGAGTTATGCCAAAGGTGGGGCCTATCTTAGCTCTTTAGACAATAAAGATGTTTACATGGATTATTCTAGTGCAATAGTCAAACAGCCATCACTCATTGCCGATAGGTCCAGGTATGGGTCCCATAAAGCCCTCCAAAGGCTTGCATTGATTGTTCCTTTAGTCAAGACGGTGAAATTTTGGGTGCTGCTGTTTTCTTAGTTCGGGCTCGGTTAACCCGTGTACCACAGTGAATCGAGAAATTCTGAGATGTGCAGTGGACTAGACAGATGCATATTTGTCTAAAACATAAACGTTGATCAAGGAAGACAATTACAAGTTAGACGTGTATAAAAGTAGTGTCTGCAGTCTGGACATAACATACATTGAAGCTCTTTTTGAGTTCTTTAGGATTTCGTTTTTAGTTTTTTATCCTAAAATTATAGTACATTTGAAATGATGCTTTAAAATTAGCTGTATGCTACAAAAACACTTACCTGTTAGTGGTTGTTTGGTCTGGTTAGCAGTGCGGATATAACTGGTATGTTGCCTCTCTCCCGCTGAAGTCCTCAGTATCATGGGTACGTTTTTGAGTGCATGTGCGTACAGGTGTACTTCTGTCAGGAAATGGGAATGGTGCTCCTGAAGTTTCTATTGGTTGCTGAGCTTGTTGAAATTTGACACCACTCTGTCTTATCTTTATTACATTGTTAACCTTGTTAGAGTTCCTTGCAGGTGAAACTCATACCAATACGCACAGTGTTATCAAATGTTATTGCCTAATTAGAATATCGTGCAGAACGGTTCATTCTGCCTGCACTTTAACACACTGCTAATCAATAACTTGTATTTTGCACTATAATATTTAAAGTTTCTTTAAAGTTCATGTAAATGTATTTTACACTATTTCTTTTTCTTAGTCATATCATGGACTTATCCTGGTGGGTTGATTCTGATTGATTACCTACAGCTTAATGTACAATACGAAGGTAACTGTCAAGAACAGGCAATTCCGAAAATAAAGTATGGAGGCCATTACTTGGAGACCTAAAAGGAAAATAGCTTTCATTTTGGAAGCTGGCGTGTGCCATGACATAGATATGTGATCCGATTTATTTGGAGTTATTTTTTAAAGCCAGCCAGCTGCATAAGGGGATCAGCTGTGTGGAAGTGAACATTACCTCAATGTGCCTGTACTCATTGAATGATGTTTAGTGTTTTAGTCACTCAGTCTGGCATGGTGATATGACTGGTGGTTGGTATTGGATTTATTGACACCTTCTAAAAGCATTTAGCGTCTACAAATATCTGTCCTTCCCTCTCACCATCACGTATGTCTTGTGTGGGAACTTCAGCTGGAAGTGTACTCATGTTTACAGGTCCCTTATGGGGACTAGGGATCTAAATAACCAGGGGACGGCTAGCTACACCTTTGTACCTCCATGCGGTGATAACGCCTTCAGGAAGTTCGTGTGCCAGGAGCGTTGACATTTAATTATATTGAGCCCACTATTGTTTACAATTTGTGGACATATTGTCAAATGAATATGTCGGATGAGGAATAACCGTATCTGACGATGATATAGCAGCAGCTTCATTTGTCAGTGTGCCATGATGCAGAATCTGGGATACAGCTGCTGTAAGTAGCACTTATAGGCAATATTACAATATTTCATTCCATCTTCAGAATAGCACTGCCCCCATGAAAGACTGAGAGAGACATTATAGCACAACAATGTGGACATTTTGCAGAAAAGTATATGGCTATGTGACTAAGCTAAGCATTGTCGCGTGCCTTCACTGTGAACGCTGTTACAAAGTTATTGGGAGCAGTAGGGTGAAATTTATGTTTGATGTGTTCAGTCTTGCATGTCAGTGGTTAGAACAAATGTAATTAATTCTCATGAGCCATTTGATTACCTAAGGTGTATTCTTGCTTGACTGCAAGGTTCAGTAGTAAACAATTGCGCAAAGTCTGCCATGTGTCTTGTGGCTCATGTCACCTCACCAACACATATTAAAGGTTTGGTTGAAAGTGTGAGTCACATGTGTTTTGGGCTTGACTACAATCCCATAATCCAATATCTCTTTGTTCAGTGACTTGTGGAGTGAGTTTGGTGCCTGGTGTGTAAAAAAAAGTTTGTCAATTGTAACATGCACTCAAATTGACTCATTGTTCTGCTGAAGCTAAGGGAGATTTGCTGGACTGAAGGCTGCTCCAAGAGGTGTACCTGCTCCGCCTTAGTCACCATGAGCCGCCTGCCCTTAGGGGGCAAGCTGCACCTTTCTTAACTGTCCCCTGAGCTGTTTAGGGAAAGGTTAACTCTGCCGGTTCTACTGGAATAACTTACCCACCCCCTTTTCTAATGCCACTTTGTTTTTCCAGCTGCTACAAACATGATTATGTTGCGTACATGTGGTTGATCTGTACTGAGACGAGTTCTAAGACAAATTCGATGCAAACAAGACTTCAATAATTATTTCTAAGTTGTGCCACCTGATAAACTTTTTTTGTATACAATATCTTGGTAATGTAACTCAGATGTGCCTAAAGGAAAATAAACCAATACTTGTGTCTAGTCATGCCAACCTATACAATCTGAGGTATACTTCTTTCAAGCAGTCAGATTGCACTCCCTTTCCATCTTTATAATGCTTCTCAAATAACTTAAACATGCTTTGCCATAATCGTTATCAATTATCAACTTTTCAACCAACAGGGTATATTCCTTCCCCTTCCTATATATGTGAGGGATTAAAGCATCTGTTTGACTTAGGCGTTTCTACTTTATCATGTTTAAAATGTGCCTACTGTAATGATCACATGCATAATGAGGAGGCTAATAAACTGCGCACTATCTGATCTATTAAATTAGAAGTATAATCAAGTGTGGCAGTCATTACAGCTGTGTCACTCAATATTCTTGTCTGATCGAATAGATTTCTGACTGAATGGGCCCTATCACCTTTAACGCCTTATGTTTTCTACTATTGTTTCTTTGTTTTTAGGCAAGAGCTGAAATCTGAGTGAATATATGATCCTCTGGTATCTCACTGCCCACCCCATTATGTCTTTATGTGTACCCCAGTGTTGGATACAAGCAGGATCTTCCCATGACTTCCCCTTTAATGCGCTGGCATTCCACTTCCAAGGTAACCACAGGTATACTCATTGGCTTGTATGGCACGTAAGTAAGTAAGTCTGAATGGAGATGCAAAAAAACATCATCATAGCTAGCCATAGCCCCTTGCAGCTGCCCAAGCTACATGTAAGGGGCCTCATTATCATTTGAAATAAGACTGGGTCCGTGGAGTGTAGTAGGATCAATGACATCTCTGTGTTGGCATTAAGTGTGATGTTCCTCATTTTATACTTTCTGCGTCTTCATATTATTACAGTGTACTAAACAGTAATGAAGGTTTTCCATCTCAGCACCATCAAACCCTGCGCATGTTCGATCACAACACAATCTCGATTTATTATCTCTCCCAAAAATTCTGTCTGTCAGTCTGTGTGCAGATATATATCATTTCTATTGGCATGGCTGGCATTTTTCTACAGCTGTGTACACAAAGACCCTGTGCTCCCTCCACACTCTTAAATGATGCCGTTTGAATTACCTGAAATGCCAACTGGTTAAGTTATGACCTAGCAGATTGGTTTTAGACCTAGAGGGTTGCGTGAAGAGTTACAATGTCAATGTTGGTTGGTGCCTATAGGTTCGACGCCCTTATTACCTCTGATTTTCTTCTCTGTAGAACATAGATACAAGTTGTGCAGCTCAGCTGGCAAAGCTATCTGTGACGACCTATTTAGCACTGGCCCCTGCACCCTGGCCTGTGTGGAGACCTGCCAGATATGCCATGGCTATGTCCCGCAGAGCAGCTCTCTGCTTCCGCTTCACACAGTGTGGATGCACTCCCAACAACCTTTGTGCTGCACAACGCCAGTGTTTTAACTCCCCTTCTGTGGCTGCGATTAGCACACAAGATTTTATGAGCAAGTCAGGCATGACTTGCAGAGCACCTCCTACTATACCTGCTACTGGATGTGGAGAGTGACTGTCCCCAATGAGGATTACTTCCTAACTGATGTTCTCCTAGTATCAGCACTTTGAATACTGGTCAAGGTTAATGATAGATTATATTCAAAATTTTCAATCAAAAGATTCATGTTTGTGCAGTAATAAATACCATGCACACTTTCAATTATCTTACCTTAACCTCAACATGGGAGTTTCAACTAGTATTTAACAACTTGTAATACAACTGTATTTACATTTCAATACAAATGGATATTATTTCTATGAAGCGATTGAATCACAATCAAATCAAATCACGATCTAAATATAAAATTATGCTTAGGAACATATTGCCCCTGTGCTTAACCTCAATGTGTTAAATGAAGTGTTGACTCCCCCTACAGGTTGGTGGAAGGATCGGATTCTCTGACACCAGCAATTATCTCAATAATTCAGACAAAAAGCAGACCCCCACCTTAGTAGTTTGGGACAGAAGCTTAGGCCAGAAGCTGACAAGATAAGCCTATTCAGAGTTGCGGGCAAAAAATTATCCATATTGCACCTTTAGTCAAAAGACCTTAACTTTTGCCAGTTGTTAAAAGGAAGGATTCTTGAGATTAATGGACCACTGAAAGAGTGTCACAGCAAACTGGGCCCAGTTAGCAATATTGTGTTATTGACCTCGGTGCTAAAAAACAACTCAAATTTGCACTCTGAGCATGCTTCTGCCAACTTGAACACTCTCTACTTAAAAAGCTGACATGGGTGTTAATATGCTTCAAGCGCTCCACTTTACAAGCAAAACAAATTAACATTCTTTGCAATTGTAACTGTGATGTTTGGGGTTCAGAATCATTGCATGCCAAATTAAATATGGAGACTTTGTAGAGGTTTGTGTACACGCTTTATTAACATTTCAGCGCGTTTGGTTAGTTGATATTGATCACATATCAGAGAAATGCCACTGATGCGATTTGCATTCTAAATCAGATGCCTGCCTTTGGAGCAGCCTTTACTATGAAGCATTTTTTCTATAGAACATTAATGGCTGTTGAAAGATTTAAGATGTTTAACAGTGCCCCTTGGGTAATTGGGTATAGTTATTCAGACCACTCTCTCTTTGTAGCCATAGAACCACTAGATGGTACTAATTCATAACTGATAAAAAACATTTGGTTCCAAGTGATTATATAATGTTTACTTGTCTTGAAAGCCAAAGAACAAACTAACTGGTCCAAACTAAAAAAGTGTTATTTAAGATTTTTGTAAATGTATTAAACATAAACATCTAAGAAATCACATAAGCACAAGTATTCACAGTCTTTGCCATGAAGCTAAAAAATGAGCTCAAGTGCATTTTGTTTCCATTGTTGATCCTTGAGATGTTTCTACAGCTTAATTGGAGTCCACATTCAAATTCAGTTGATAGTACATGATTTGGAAAGGAACACACTTGTCTATATAAGGTTCCACTGTTAACAGTGCATGTCAGAGCAAAAACCGAGTTATGAAGTCAAAGAATTGTCTGTAGACCTCCGAGACAGGATTGCCTCAAGGCACAAATATGGGGAACTGCACAGAAACATTTATGCTGCTTTGAAGGCCCGAATGAGCACAGTGGCCTCCATAATACGTAAATCGAAGATGTTTGGAACCACCAGGACTCTTCATAGAGCTTTCCGGCTGTCTAAATAGAGCGATCCGGAGAAGGGCCTTAGTCAGTTAGGTGATCAAGAACCATACGGTCACTCTGTCAGAGCTCCATCGTTCCTCTGTGGCGGGAGGAGAACCTTCCAGAACAACAGATATCTTTGTGGCAATCCACCAAACAGGCTTGTATGGTAGAGAGGCCAGACATAAGCCACTCCTTAGTAAAAGACACATTCTGACACGGTCTGGAGTTTATCGAAATACACCTGAAGAACTCTCGGACCGCAACAAACAAGATTATCTGATCTGATGGGACAAATATTGAACTCTTTGGCGTGAATATCAGGCATTAGGACTGAGGAAACCAGGCACAGCCTATCACCAGGCTAATACCAACCCTACAGTGAAGTATGGAGGTGGCGGCATCATTCTGTGAGGATGTTTTTCAGCGGCAAGAAGCGTGAGACTGGTTAGGACTGAGGGAAATATGAATGCAGCAATGTACAGACACATCCTGGATAAAAAACAAGCTCCCGAGCGCTCTTGACCTCGGACTGGGGCAACGGTCCATCTTTCAGTAGGACAACAACTCGCAGATATATTTTAACTATAACATTTGCGATTGAAAATTGGCAGGTTTTCTACTTGCATTACAAAATAAATTTAAAGTGATTGTTGTCCCATATTTTACATTTTGATATGTTTTTCATTAGATACCAAGGGATTTGACAATCAAACAGCAGAATGCTGTCATGTCTCGTCGACTTTGTTAAATGTTTATGTTTAGTGTGTGTACTGACCTTCCCTCTCGTTTCAGAACCTGACCTCTCCTCTCGTGTTGTTCCTCGTTGGGATAATTGCCTGCC
>JAVQJS010140835.1:0-10873 GCA_036024795.1 Galaxias rostratus | reverse complement strand
TACCACGTTCTCCCTTTTTGCCCAAATCACATATTTGAGAATAATTAGTAGACTGCTGTTAAAACGACTACATGATCAGATATACTTCGACTGTCATAACTAGCACTAAACCAAATAAGAAAATGTTTGACCGTCATAGTAACCATCACTGTACATATAAATCAAAGAGCTCATGCTAAACATTTAAAGCATTGTTGTGTAAACAGTAAAGTTCGCACAATTTCATAAAAATTATTTCCACGCTTGTCATTTGTATAACTCTGAAGATGAAGTAGTTTATCAAACCCAACGCTTTAAAAATTATATTGACACCCTGTGTTCAGTTACGTATTTTTAATACACAACAAAAATTGTTGGAATTAATTACTGGGTCCTTTCTGGTACTTACTTTCCTGTACACGTTTCTGCTTGCTTTGTGTGAAGCACATTGAATAGCATAGAATGTTCTGTAACATTTTTTATTTTAATGTATTCTCTATAGTGGTTTGTACTGCCAAAGCCGCAAAAACGGTAAATGACAATTCAGACATCAGATGGCTGCAAACACAAACAACTTCATTGCGTTTTGGAACATCTTTATTAACATTGACTACATTTATAGAAGGCATTAATGTTATGTTTAATTTAAAAAATACCCTGCAAAACAAAATATGAATACAATAACGTAACAATCTGTCACATAAGTTAGTAATTGAGTGAGTGCAAAAGAGAGATAACGAGCTCGGGGGTACAATAGAGCAGCTAGACCTAGATAGGTCAAGGAAAAGAAAAGCAACAAGGTGTAGGTGGCACAGTTATGGGTAAGCGGGGTCCAGTAACAATGCAATACAATATTGATTCATTCTGCATTTACTTACCCAAGTAGCCTTCAATCTGTCTTTTATGGACCGCTTTTGCATATCAAGTAGGCCCACTAAAACACAGCGCAAATCAACAGGAATTACAATTTGCAGTCGGTGTTTACAATTTAGTGTATACCAACGATGGTTGTTCAACTGCTCCAGTTGAAAATGGTTCAAATGTAAAAATATATGACACGTTTAAATGTCAATAAGCAAAGTTTAATTTAAAAATATGACAAATTTTGGACAAGTGAAATATTGCCGTACCATGCAAATTGGATACATGTTGCAAACGTCTTCAAATCTAAAGGCAAGATTAATAATTCCCCCCTTCTCGCACCGCATCACGTCAATTCAGGTTGCTGATGGTTTCTGTAGAGCAGGTGGACGAGGATAGCATCTGCAAGGGAGAGATAAAAAAAGGATCAATTTTAGCATCGCGCAAAAAATAAAAAAGATACATGGGTCGCAACTAAACAACTTTCTCCACGCGGTTCAACCGCTCTGGTTAAAAAGTACATTTTAAACGAAGGAGGAGGCTTGGATGTTATTTTCATTGTTAAAAACTATTGGCTCAATTTAGATCACCTCAAGTGTGGGTCGTAGTGATCTCAGTATATTTTATGTCTTTGAGTGGTAGAGTAGTGCATTTAGATTCAAAACAATGTAATAATACCACAGACGATAGGAAATAAATAGCATACTTTAGAAACTGTCAAACAGTTCCGAATCTATTCTAGAAGTCTTAAGTAACACTCGATGGTTTTGCTGTTCTGCTGCTGAGTGGAAAATATATTGTCAAGCTGTTCTACTGACATCTGCCGACAAGATACCAAATTAAACAGAACCTGCTAAAAGACATTATTTTCCAATAGTTGGATTTAAAAGTCTCAACTATAAAATGCACGTGGTTCTGTGCACAGATTTTCTACAACAGCGTATTAAAGGACAACGTAGACAATACTCCTAGCAATGTGTTTAATAATACAGTACTACTCGTACAGACTATATGGACAGAATTCTCTCAATAGTAGTTCTTGCCCATGTTGCAGGAACTGAACCCTGCAAGTTTAATACGCGCATTAACCAAACCCATCGCAAGGAACGAACACGCCCCGTATGTTTCGTCCTACACCGGACCCCCGGGGTTTGAGCGACCGCAGGTTAAGAACCACTGTCCTATTACCAGAAGCTTACCTGCCCTGTTAGCGTTTTTTAGCAGGTCGAAGTACCGAAATGCAAGTGTTTGCGCCAAACATTAATTATACTAAGGCATGTTTAAGGATACACTTGGTAAACATATAACACTTTCAGATTTATGTTATTCTGTTTTGACAGAACTGATGTGTATTCTGTTTTATACAATATATAATACAAGAACACTACAGTCTAATTTTAGAGGAGGTTTAAGTTAAATCCTTAAGGTTTGCTTAGTACATGTCAATACATTAATAAAAATCATTTTTATGTTGTTACCGCGAACGTAAACAAATGAAGGACCTGTTCTATCTTCACAAGTTGAAATGGTTCAGATCAATCCACATTAGACATGCCCTTTGTTCACTAACCTATGAGTCAATTGAAAGCTGAAGCTGAGCTGGAAAGAGGTAAGGGACTGGATAAATGTGTAAACAGGGCTTTCAACCAAGTGAGGTGCAATGAAAATTGTGTCACATATCTAAATTCCTAAAATAAAGTAAGGCACAATGGGGAGCCTGATCAATTATTTCATACTTTAACCTCCTGTAGTTGCCTGGCTATGTCAGAACTATTTTTATTTGATAAGTTTAGAGTAGGTGACAGTATTCCTATCTGCAGTTCTGATGGCATTATGGTAAGGCACATTGTAAGACTGTGGGAAGGAAATTATTTTGATTTGGAAGATTTGGGTAAATGAGCAGTTAAACAACAGGATTTTCAGATCAATTCTAGAGGTATGTCACAGTCACTAATCTTAATCTCTCTTAATGTAGCTTTTAACCAGTTTTTTAGGACAGATGAGATTGAGGACAAAGACATTGTGTAAGGATCAATATGCAACGATATTGATGCTTTGGTATCCTTCCTTTGTGTCAAACCAACGGGAAATGAGGCAACACCGGTTTTCAAACTCAGGTTTTTATTGAAGCCAATACAAGTAAAATGTGGCGGTTGAAGTCGAGTTTCTCCATCTCCTCCAAAATGAACTTCTTTTCTTCATTGTTGGTTTAAAGGTACACAAGATCCCTCCATAAAAAAACGCTTGTTTCAAACTCCCTTGAACTATAATCTAACCCTCTAATAAACTTGCCGAGTTAAACTTTAGTTTTCTAATACCCCATGTTCACCGCATAAAGCATCGCTTTGTAACATTCGAAGTCAAAACATTAACAATCTTTTACTCCATCTACAAAAACGGATACTGTAGAAGGAAATGGGATCAACTCGCACTCTTTGAGTTTAGATACTTAAAAATGTAGTGTAAACAGAAAGAAATGCAGTTTGGTCAAAGACTATCTGATTTGGCCTTTGAAATATGAGAATAATTTATTATTCCGATTAATGACTAAAAATAGAAATAACTTTGCATCAAATGTAATTCTCTGACACCTTCTTGGCAAACATAAATATCTGATCGAAATGATAACAGGGGTCCTTGCCTAACGCATTCCGGCCTCTGCATGCATACACGCAAGCATACTTATCGCTTAAAAAGGACGATGAATTTATGATTTAATGCATTCGAACAAGTACTAGAACAAAAATGGAAGTGATTTATATATATCCACCTTGTATTTTCTTTTATCCTTGGTCTCCCAACGCCAGCTCGACAATCTTCTATGAGCCTCTCTCAGTTTTCAACCCCCGCTCACCATCCGTTTATCTTCTCAAACATCTTTCATTCCTTTGTTGTTCATCTTTAATCAGAAGTTCTGTTACGGGTGTGTACCCTCAATTTTTTAATGCAGCAACATAATTTTCTCCTCCGCCCCACTTTTTCTCCCTGTTGCACATTCTATCTCCAACTGGCCCACAGCTTGCGAGGGTTTTCTAATGTTGGTAACTTCACAAATGGTCAACGGCAAAAGCAAAATCGTAAGTCACCCGGAGTCACCCCATACACACGGATTGACAGAAGCAAAATTCAAGTGGACCAGTCAATATCTTGGGGGCAAGTATGGTCTTTTTGGAGGGAAGAAAGGACCCCCTGGATGTCCCCCACCCCTTAGAATGGGTCTTTTGCCTGGGTCGTGGAATGGGTTTCGAATGGGGCCCCGCAGAGGTGCTCTGGGGTGAGGGTAACGGTAACTCGGGTGCGGAGGATGGTGAGGGGGCCGTGGATGGCGTAGGGGCCTTGGGCCCAGGTGGCGGTGGTGCAGTTCTGGGTGGGGTGGCATGGGTCCGTGGCCGTACAGAGGAGAGGGGCTGCGTGGGTAGTAGTCATAGTAATAGGGATCCTCGGAGGGTGATAAGGGTGGTGTAAGACGCCCCTGGACTCTGGGATACGGGTGTGGGGGCGGGCTACCTGGTCGGTAGTATGGGTCATCAAAGGGATGACGGCGAATGTCTTCAGGATGGTGGTACCGGTTGTCTGGGTGGTGAAGGTGGCGGGGGTCTTCAGGGGGATACAGGTCTTCCGGCAGCCGGTGGGGGTCGTCATAGTATGGCCTCGGGTCTTCGTGGTAAGGATGTAGCTCGTCCGGGTGAGGCCGGTGAAGGTCTCCTCGGTGATAAACTGGATCATCATGATGAAACATGGATTTGTGCTGGTGGTCGTGGACAACCACCCCGGGCAGAGAGGCTTCTTGCACCCCTTTCACCATTGGGTCCACCATATGCTGCTGTTCTTGGTGAATCATTCCGCTGGAGGAAGCTAACGACTGGATCTCAAAGCCGCGGGGAGGTGGAGGTAACTGAGGGATGGGCGGAAGCGTTGAAGGCACAGAGCCAGCAAGGTAACCCGAGGAGGTGGACCCCTGCTGGGAGCCCATGACCTGTAGATCCTGTGGTCTATCGCCTTGGTATTGATATGGGTTGTCACCACCACTAAGCACATTGGGGTGTGGGGCACCCATCGCCGAGTATGTGTTTCCGTACCAGCCCTGAAAGCCGCTGAATTTACTAGTTGCTGCGCTACCAGCGGCTACCTCTGTAAGCACTGTAGTGGTCCCCTGGGCAGATACCTGCTGGTAGTGTGCCATATTCTGCAGTGCTCCATCCAGCCCTCCAAACTGACTCTGCTGGTAGCCCTGACCATTGGGAGCAGCTGCTTGTTGGTGGCCGTGGTGGGGGTTGTTTGAGTCCTGCCAGGCGCTGTTGCCATAAGCCAGCGATGACAGGTTAGCGCTCGCTGCCAGCGTCGTGGCTTCCGCTGCAGGCTTATCCATGATTTCGTCCTGTGTTGGCGTTCCCCCGCCTTCATCTCTCACTGGTGTTCCTTCCTGGTTCTCAGCGCCAGTCAACGGGCTGAAATCATCCACCCCTCGGACGGCGTCACCATGTAGTCCTAGGTCAAATGCATTGAAACCAGGGTTTCCCTGGAGGAAGCTGTGAATCTTGGACTCAAGGGATGACGTAAAGGACAAGGAGCCTGTCTCAGACTCTGTGTTGGAGGCTCTCTGAGGGACTTGGGTAAGGGGGACCATTTGGGCAGTGGAGACCGGTCCACATGTCTGAATGGGTGGAGAAGGCACTGGGGTGATAGCAGACAAAAGAGCCAGGCCTCCAGGGGGCATCGATGAGGGAGGAAGGGCAGAGGGGATCGGAGGAGGGAGCTGTGCAATGATTGAGGAGTTGGAAGGGTCATGCCCTGGTGGACTGTTCAGAGGGGACGGAAGGCCTGTGTGAGAATATTGATATAAAGGGAGAGTTGAGAAGGGAAAATAAAGAAATAGTCAACAAATTAAACTTCTGAACAGGGACAAACAAAAATCTGTTGAGGGCACTACATTACTGGATAGGTCTCCATCATCAAAACATTACTGCCTTTGCGTTACCAAGCATTACCGTACATTGGCACCTTGATCTTACCCTGCTGAGTATTGCCCTGGCCCTTGGCTCTGGAAAGGGCTGAGAGGAGGTCCTCTGAGGTCAGGTCAACCTGAGACAGAAGATTGGCCAGGGGCGCTGGTGGTGTGGGCTTAGATGAACTAGCTGTGGTGGCAGCAGAGGATGGGCTCCCTGTTGAGCCTCCTACAAACGACAGATATTTCAGAATGAAGGAACACCCGTCAGATGTTTGATATTTTATGTTGCAACAAGAATAAAGCGATCCGTAGATGAGATGTATTATGTGTTCTCGAAGACACATCCATTTTGGAGCAGCATCCAAAACTAAGACTACTTTAACAACTTTGTCAGATTTTGTGATGCAAGAATTTGATTTGTTCCCTTGAGATCAATGGAGAACCTTTTACCTCAAATTAATTGTAAATAAAATCCTCTAAATTGCAGTCAATAATTCCATCTAATTAAATGTCATTAAAAAAGTTCAGATTCTCAAAATAATAAAATTTGTGAATCTATTTCACCTTGTGACATCTGAAGCAAAGACTCAAATACATACAACTATTCAAACAATAAAAAAGTTAGATACAAGAGATAGTTAGAACAAGTACTGTTGAAAAAGTGCTTTAAATACATGACCTGCTCTCCTAATTGAAGAAAAAAAAAATCTAATTATGCTGAAAATTATTAGTTATTGGTTCACTTAAGGATGAAACACACCGTCATTGAACATTGCGCTTGAAAATATACCGTGTTTGTTTTCTATGTCCTATGAACTCTCAAACCCGCGGCCAGAGAAAAAGCAGTTTTGTTTCACAGGTTTCATAGCTGGTCTTCCTGATCATAGAAGTTTAATTAGTGTGTGTCCACTGTCAACACATGACCTCAAACCTAATGTCTGCACTGTTTTGAAATGTTTTTCTGGTAGACAGTCGATTAGTAAAGTATAGCATGCAACAAACTTCTCATTAATCATAATGTATGCCTTATAACACCATCTAGCCTACATAGAAACAATGTGATCTTCCTGTTGTAATGCTGGAGCCCAATGCTACCAATTGGTGCTAGGGGCGGCACTTGTCACGCAACATACATGTTGCGGCGGTGTGTTTTAGCCTTCAGGCTCCATCATGTCTGATAAAGGTTGAAAAAAGTGCAACTGTGCAACATTTCAAACATCTGACATTGAGGCAGTGCATAAACCAAGGTTGTGACTACATTGAGAAAAACACATTTGATCATGATGTAAAAGTTAACTTGTCTTCTTGATCTAACATTAGTCAACAATGATGTCATCCTGTGGAGAATCAATAGTTTATCACTGTCAGAAGTATATGCATTTTCTGTATGAGGTACAATGGTACTAACCTGTATTCTTCATGACTGTGTTGAAGCTACTCAGAAGGGAGCTGATTTTACCCATGTCAACAGATGTCAGGTTGCCAGACAGGGTTGCTAAAGGAGCCGTGTCCTGTTGGACAGGCAAGACCTTGGGGATTGCCGGACCTTGAGTGGCAGTCGGTAATGGATTGGAGACTACTTCGGATGCAGGGCATTCATTTGGGTTAACTGTAAATAAAGGTGGAGGTGTAAAAAACAGAAATGTAAAAGATACTTGGGCAGAGGTTCAATTATGAACATTAAAATGCACCCTTTGCTACCCCCCACATCACAGAGTCCTGTCCTACCTATAATACTGCCACCCTCTGCTTCTTCATCAGAAAGTTCCATGTCCTCAACATCACGGTTGTCTGTGTCCCCAACACTGAAGCTGTTCTTGGGGGATGCACTAGGGGTGGATATGGGGCTAGGGGCCTCGCCCAAGACAATATCTTGTTCATCCTCCATAGCCAGGCCGTCAAGGTCGGTGTCTGGATCAGCCGCTTCAAGGGCCCGGAAAGGCGATTCAGAGCCTGTAGGAGACGGCGCATCTGCCGAGGGCGAGGGAATGGGGGATTCGTCCAAATCAGGTACATTGGCCTTGAGGCTGTCCAGTTTACGCTTGAGGTGGGACACCCGGTTGGCAAATGTCTGGTAGGCCTTTAGAATACAAAAATAGTTTTAGTCATTGTCGGTATTAATACTTTTGAATGACTATTCACAGCAGGTTAAATGAAATGTCAATGCTTTTGCTTCCAATGAAGTATGCAGTGTCTTTCAGCACTAAGCATATGAACGAAAATGTGTATACTACTTACGTTAGCAACAATCTTGACCTCTTTGTACTGCATTTCGTAGAAGATGTCAGCGTTTCCCAAGGCCTCCAACAGCAGAGGTCCGGCCTTGCTTTGTTGGTCCAGGAAACTGACAAACTCCTGAAGTTTTGCACTCCCATCTTCAAAGTCCTTGCAGAACTTCTTTCCTCCTGCCTTGTCTGGTTGGGAAAAATTAGATATGAACTGGTATTAAACTCAAATGGCAGCAAACAACACCTCATTTACACGTTCATCCCAATAAAGGTGTAAGCATTTAAAAATATGCTGTAGCTAGTGAGCAGTAATTGCCACTCTTGCAACTAGATTACCTTTAAGGGACAGGTTTTTATTTATTCAAGGACAATAGTGGTATGGCGTGTGTGTGTCTTTCTGTAAAAAATGCATGTATTTGTGAGAAGATCTGTGATTGTAGTCAGGCACCTTTCAGTTTCTTGAGAGCATCTGTGCTGCAGACGTCCACTCTCATGGCAGCCAGCTGTTTCTCCTTGAGCTCGGTCTCTTCCATGGAGCACTGGTGCTTGGTGAGCTGCTCCATAAATGCCTGGGGCTGCCATGGCAAAGGAGAGTAGTGGTGAGACAACTAGCTTGTCAAGATCTGTTTCAAGCTTAGCATCTTGACATTACATGTATAGTTGTTGTCATAGTTGTAATGTACTTTTAAGCATTTTCAATTGACTGCAGCGAGTTTATTTTGTAACTCAATACATGTTCTTACAAGAACATACGTAGGTTATTATTTACACACGTGTTATTTAGCAACGCTAATGCAACCATACCACAAATTCTGCAACGATCTTGGACCTGAGAGTCATACTGGACTCCAACGGAGCTAGAAGAAGTGTAGAAAAAGAGTTGTGAGCATTATTAAACGAGTCAAAGTCAAAGCTCTCTATAAACAGTGAAAAATGAGCAAACTAGGGCCTCAAAGTCGAGGAAAAGGTTTGACAGACTCACCCTTTGGCTCCCCTGGTGTCTCAAGAGGAGACTCCTCTTTGACCAAACAGCCCTTGAGCTCAGCAATGAGGACATTAGTATAGACATTCCTCTGCTCCCAGATGGTCAGAATTCGGTCCACCGCCTTCACCACCTTGGTATCTCCAAAATTACTGCAACATTGAGAGAGGATGATAGTGATAGCAAGACAAAAGGAAAGTGCATCAGCCTCACTGACACCATCAGCAAGTTACACACAAGCCAAACAAAGAACAAAACTAAACTATGCAATGTAAATGAACAAAGTAGTAGGATATGTTACTTTGTAAACTTAGCAGGCAAAAAGGTGCAATACAAGTCCATAAAGTGTGCTTTCACAATTGTTTCTCATAATGCTAATTGTTGTACTACTTGGCAGTAAAAACTGTTTAAAACTGTAAATCCCAAAATTAAAAAGGCATGCACACGCGCACGGACGTACGCACGCACGGACACCCACCCAACCACTCACTCACGCGCCCGGACGCGCGTGCACCCACACCTACGCCTAAGTTTCATGCAATCAATCAGGTCTGGTTCTACTCACTTAATTAGCAGAAAGGCATCAGGCAGAACCTCGGCAAAGGCAGTACGGTAGACAATTGCGTTTTTTCTCTTGCAGTTCTGAATGACATCATTGGCTACATAGAACAGGTTGAGTCTGTGTGGGGCTTCAGCTGTGAATAAAGTGAGAGAAAATCTTTAGCCAGGCAGTTACAAGCCAGCAGTGCATGCATTCATGTAAAACCAGACATACATATTGCCCAGTTACAAATGTTTCCACATTTTCATTATACTGGTAATTCTTGTTACTTGAAAGTGGATTTTACAGTTTGGTAGCAGTGAGTCATTAGAACAGGAACACAACGAGCAACACTTAAAACAAAAACAAGAATAAGATTTAGCCAGACAACAGCATGCCTTTAGATATTTCTGATAACGAAGAAGAAATAACCTGCAAAATAATCTGATGTTTCATTCTAACCCTGACAAAACTGTCAGTTTTCATTATTCCTGTAAGTTTAAAAACCAGCTCAAAGTATTCCAACCCTGTAGCCTAACTCAAGGTGACATACATAAGGTTACAATAAATTATCCTGACCTCCTCAAAGTACATTCAAATGGGACTGAAGGATATTGTGCTTTTTGCAACACTCAATGAAATAGCGGAAAGCTGGAACATGCTCAAAAGCTTATTAAAATTTCAATTTAAAGCAAAAGGCTATAGGAAAACTAAGCCCATGAAAAACACAAACAGCCCCTAATTGTTACATTTTTAAAATAATTATCGATATTGATGCAGCCTTAAAAACCACGTCAGGTTAGCAAGCTAGGTTTTCATTAATAATACAGCATATAGCCTAAATGTACATTTGTCACAAATAATTCTCTCAAATGTTTGTTTCTTTTTGAAGCAAAATAATTGTACTATAATATCACAAATCCAAGTTACACATAATTTCTTAGCTAGGTCTCTGTATCTCTTCAAACAAATGTCCACATTCTAACGCATTCCACAACCTGAAATGATCAAGCTTTAGTAGTCTGTTACATTTTAAACAAACTTTTGAATTTAGAATAACACTATTAGCCTACATACTATCAAATTAAATCTAGCCCTAAAAGTGCATTGAATGCAAGTATTGCCAGTCGAACAATTGCTGTTTTAGATGTGGGATTAACCTCAATGTTTTCGGGAATACAGTTCAATGAAAGGATCCAGTCTCCCCCTAAACAGTAATACCAATTGACCAAAAAACAAGAACAACCAAAAAGTTTCACTTAACTTAAAATAACTTTGGTAAAAGTGTTTGGGTTCTTAAATATAAATAGTTATATATATAATATATAATATAA
>JAVQJS010140805.1:0-11195 GCA_036024795.1 Galaxias rostratus | reverse complement strand
GCGAGCCCTTTAGCCCGCGAAACGAAATGTAGCAACATTTAACATTGTGACACGAGCCAGACGCGTGCCTGGCGCAAGCCGGACACATTTTTGCAGCCGGACACTATTTCGCATGACAGGGCCATTGACAGTATATGATGTACCCATCACTAAAGTTGAAAAGCTAGACAGAAGAGTCAACCTTTATGCTAGGAAATGGCTAGGGGTGCCGCGGAGTCCAAGTAGCCTGTCCCTTTATGGGTAAGGAGCTCTTGAGCTGCTGCTTACTGGGCTTACAGAGGAATTTAAGGGCACTAAAGCGAGATTAGAAATTACATTGACAGAATCCAAATTGTTCAGTAAGAAAAGAAGCACCCACACAACAGAAGTAGTGGCACTGATAGTAACAGAACGGAACGGAAACAGAACGGAAATGAAATCCAAAAGAAGCAGTACTGCAAGCAAAAGCAGCCCTTAAAATTACCTGGATGAACTTGTGGGGAATGGAATCCACAAGAATTAGCTTCATGATTAGGGCAACCTACGACGTACCGCGATCACCGACAAATCTCAGCCAATGGGTAAGTGAGGATCCAACTTGCCCCCTCTGTGGCGGAATGGCTAATTTCAAACACATAATGGCTGGGTGCAAGACAAGCCTTGCTATAGGAAGATACACCTGCCGCCACGATCAAGCACTAAAATGCTTGGCGGGAGCAATGGAGCGTGGGCACTCAACAACTAATGCTCTGCCAATTGGAGCAGAGGGCGAGCGACATGCACCACATTTGCTTTGTCGTGGAGGGAGTTCTAGGAAAGAAGAGTTATAAAGCAAAAAAAAGATCAGAGCAGCTCAGGAGAGCCTGTGAGTAGAAAACGCTTGCAGGTGTCGGCCAACAACTAGGAGTTCCATTGGAGATTGCAACAACTAACGTAAGATTAGACCTATTACACTGGTCCAACACACCAAACAGCTCTGTGGGAAGAGGCAATAGATGAGGCTTACAAAAGAAAGAAACAATGCTATAGCGAACTAGCAGCTGAGGCAGAATAGTGAAGTAGGAGAACAAAGGTGTGCCCAGTGGAAGTTGAATGCCGTGGATTTGTGGCAATATCAACAACCAAACTACTCAAGGAGGTAAGAATCTGTGGCAAATATTTTCACCAGACCAAAAAAGCTGTATCAGATATGGCCAAAATAATTAGCCAGTTGTTGTATATGGAAAGGAAGGGTCGTATATGGGCACAAAAGTAAAGAGCATCATGCTGAAAAAACAAAAAATGGTTTAATCACAGGATAAAGGTTAAAAAAAAGGTAATTATTTCCTGCAGAGCATAATTTATCAAGCCTGCAGGAACAGAAAAGGGATAGATGATCTTCTTTTCAGGTGGTAAGTTTGCAGAGTTGGCAAAAAACGCTTGCAAGAATATGAATTAAGAACAGGTATAGGGTTATCTCTCAGTTAAAAAAAACAATACACACAAAGATAAATAACATTCATATCTGGCCGTGCGGACACAGACAGAGGTGGCTCTGAGACGTCATTGTTCACTGTTAAGGAGGTGTCGTGGACTCAAATTAACTAAACAAGTCCATTCAAAAATGTAGTCTTTTGAAGTACTAATCTATATATAATATGGTATCATGAATATAATAACATACTATCCTGTGTGTATTGAAATGTTAATTTGAATTGGATGTTATGAAAATCCATAAAATGTGTACAACAAAGTAGCCTTGCAGCACTTTTAAAACAGACAACAAGTAATTTGGCCATTGATCTCTGAAAAGTTTCTTCTGTAGGTGTTTAATTTCATTATAAAAATAATGTGAAAGCGCACACACTCAAAAATCTAAGAAATAGTTATTGACAAAAAGAGAAAGATCAACTTTGAACATTGTGATGGAAAGACATACTGAATCCCCAAAAGTTATGTTTAATAATCAAAAGCATACCACATCACTTGAAAAACAGCAGCACTTGTTACCTTAACCACCAGATCTCAATCCAGTTGGGCCTTTCTTTCACTTGCTGAGGCCCAGATTTATAGGACAAAGCAAAAATAAGGACAGAAGACCATGAAAGGCTTGTTGCAACTTCTCACCTGCAATAACCTGTCTTCCTCTTCCTTTGCCATCCTTTGCCCCCTCAATGATTCCTGGCAGATCAAGGAGCTAAGAAAACAATTATAGTTATATAATTTTTGCCTATTTAAGTTGATCGTTGATAACGGGTATACTAGTGTTTTCATACATTCATTCGAAAATAAAACGACAGCACAAAAGTTTTATTTGTGAATGACAAAATGTGCCTTCAATCCTAGCGAGTGACAAGATATGAAAGACAGACTGTTGTCGTTCCTCAATTTCACAATAGGATGAATGGAATAGAAGAGTTTTCCAATTGTAACGCAATGTCAAAGCTAACTTTTGTAAGAAGTAACCAGACAATGGGCATACCTGGATTTTGGCCCCTTTGTAGCGAATCACTCCAGGTACTGTGGTAAGGGTGGTGAACTCATAGGCTGCAACCTCAGAGTACACCCCTGCCAAGTTACTCAACAAGGTAGACTTGCCCACTGAAGGAAAGCCCACAAACCCGATACGGGCGTCACCTGTTTTTGCCACATCAAAACCTGCAACACAAGAAAGAGCATGATAAATGCACCACTTCAACGTATCCAATTTTGACACAATCAAAAGTAAATTCAAGTTTTTGAAAAACTACGGAAGACTAAGTTGAATGTAACATCGGTGGGCTTACCTTCCCCGGCTGCTCCTCCACTTCCTCCCTTTGGTGTGATGAGCTCTCTTCTTAACTTGGCCAAACGGGCTTTGAGCAAACCCAAATGGTGAGCTGTGGCCTTGTTCTTCTGAGTCCTGGCCATCTACCAGGAAGTAAACAGCACACGTTAGAGCCCTCACCTAACGTTTAAGTTTAAGATGGACAGGCAGAACCCATGGTCAAATTACGAAATGTATGCCGACCCTTGCATTTTACAGCACATTGGTCAATTCTGTTTCAGGCAACATGTTTCCTATACAACAAGGCTCCAGACTAACATTTTACACTGGTAGCAGTGACGCCACCACAATTTTGATTTTTATTGTTAGAGGCAACAGCACAAAAACTGGTGGTAGCTGTTTTTTTATGTATTTGATAGGAAGTTAACTTATCATCTAGTACAATACTTTGTGTGAGGGAAGGGAAAAATAAGACTCAAAGAACTTTCATTGACACTTCAGTATACTATACTGCACAAAAGACAGAAAAAAAGGCTGCCAGTGGGTAGTTACACCGAGGTTAAGAAACAGTTTAAGGAAATTGTCCAAATGTTTGACAAAAGAATTACTTTGGGATATTAACAATTATAAAAAAAAAAATCAAAAAAAAAATCAGGTGGCAGATCTAACACCAATAATTTTATTCAGTGGCAGTAGACAAATTTATAGCGGCATTTGTTGGTGGCAGTCTGGAGCCCTGTAATAAATAAACTTGTCTTGATCCTTTGGATTATTGGGTTTATCGTCATATATATATCGTCTATAATTATTGCTAGTAATGTTGATAAGACAACCTAACTGATAGCTATCTGTAGTTTACCTTTCAATCCTTGATTGTGGTGTCCAGACTATTCAAAATGTTGCATTTATAAAGACATTACAAAAACATGTGGTTCTTGGGGTGAGTTGTTGGGAATCTAATGACTCGAGAACAGATGTAAAGACTAACGAAAGATGCAGGCATCTGCAAATGCATGGACGAGCAAGGGCACATGACAGAACATAAGAGAAAATGCATAATCAACATATAAAAAAACAAACAAGTTCTACAATCCAAAGGCACCGAAAATATTATCAAGGGTTACATTAATCCCTATAATTCTATATTCACTTATTGCTTATTTTGTTAATAAGGCTAAAGGTAAAAAAATATGTACAAAAATGCCACTACACAATTTTATTGTAGGACTGTTATTAGAATGAAACACAAAACACGGCTCAAGAGTCACGCTGTTAAAATATAAAAATGATATGTTGTGTTTAACATTATGTTGTTAATTGTTGTTAACTGGATACACTAAAACCAGCGTAATTCCCAGGAATTTTAACCAAACATATTTCATAAGCGCAATAGAGCACGTCAATGCATGCATTAGTAGATACATTTAGACAAATAACACTGCCAACTCATTGAGCCTTAACTTAAGGAACATGCATGCAACGTGTACAGTAGAGCCTATTTATAGGTGTATGAAAAAGATTGCAAGTTGATAATACCATACTTTTTTCTGTTAGTTTTAGCATTCAGGATTACTTAATTGTTACTTTTACTTAAGTAGGTAGCTAGTTAGTTTGGATTGAGAGGCACAACTGAGTTTTTACCAGGCAATAAAGTGTCAGTTATAAAAAGCAGGCTCCAAGGCACTGTTGCTGCAGTGTTAGCTATGCCTGAACGGTATGGCTAGTAATGCTGGCTGACGGTTGCCAACCAACACTGACTTGTATCCACATGTCATTCGTAACGACCGAGTTAGTTTACTATGTGACGTCTAAATTAGGAATTATTCAGTGTTGGTACAATGTCCTGTCGAAAGATTGTCTGGGATCGCCAACCCGTTCAAGGGCCGAGTTGAGGTAAAACCATGCAGTGTAGCGGCGCAGTGCGTTAACGTTAACTTGAACTGCTAAGCTAAAACGTGACTTATACCGGTGCTAGCAAACTAACTTTGAGCTCCCAGTAGATATTCTCACCTCATTCTCAATCTCTGCTATTTTGGCGAGTAAACTCATTTTGTTGCTGGTCGTACAGTGTGATCACCGAACGATAATATTTAGGATATTGTTCCAAATGCTGTTAACTTTATGCCAAATCTGCTTGGCTAGCTAGCGGGATATGCTAGCTAATGTGAAAATGGCCAAAATTGTTTCCCCACTGCGCTTCTACGTAGACGTGGTGCCACGCTTAATCTCGCGGGTATATCGTTCACAATTTTAAGTGGTGAGAACACAGGGATAGAAAACGTGCTCTATCTCTATGGGCTTGACGCCATCTACTGCTAATTTAATAACTTGTCTCACTCAGACTGACCCCAACAAAACCGACCATTTGCGTCGGTGTATTTATTTAATCAAATGCCAAACAACCTGTGGTGATCCACAACATAGCTTTTTACATGGGTTATTATTAGTGTACATACTAAAAGTAGCATACGTGTGTTTTCTCTAATACATTTATAGTCATTTACCTTTTTTGACACTTTTTTAAAACTTTATCATTCGCCGAAGCGATCATCACCAACCGTATATGCGACTCATACTGTTCATATATTGAAACGTTTGTCTTGGTACGCAGACTGATGCATTTTCTTAATTCCATATGTATAATCCATATATTTTAAATAATTATTAATTGACGTGCTTTTTGTGTCAGCTGAAACGCTACTCCTGCTAATTTTATGTTACGTTGGCGGTTCTAAGGTGAAAATGTTCAGAACAACATGGTGCCTTGGAATCTTTTTCAGTTTTTTTAAATTTTTTTTTTTTTTTTGTGCATATATCACTAACACTGGATTATGGAACTTTTCATGCGAGACACACGATCCATCAAACTGCTCATCTTGACATGCTGGATCATGCAATGTACATTGTCTCAGAAAATATTATGGGATGTATGAGGTACAATAGAAAATGCTTAGCGTTTCATGCTTAATTATATTATTCATTTTTTGTTCAAAGTGCTTACGGCTCACCTTGGTCATGTTATTCAACGTACTATAAATCATATTGATCCATGCCATAAATTTGAGGTTTTAACAGTTTAAGTGCCTCCCCCTTAGACATACACTTAAGCTGTAGCTCAGCGACAGTTAACAGCATAGACATGGTTCCGGTATGTACATACATTTGGGTTTCAGAATTGAATGACGGGCTATGGAGCCTCATTGACTTGCATTCAAATTGTAGCTCACTGACTGTTTATAGTGCAGACATGATTGACGTATGGGCATACTGTGAAGAGCATACTTATTAAATGCTGATCTATACTTTGACTTCTCAAATGCATGGTGGTTCATAGAGCCTCCCTGATTTACATACAAATGGTAATTTGATTGATTTGAGTTAAGATCAAGGTATTCAAAAATTCAGTACAGCATACAAATTCAAGTTGTTTTGTCATTGCGCAACAATGTGTGTTCATACATACATACACACACACACAGACACACTATCACATATTTATTGTATATAATATATTTTAATGTGTATATATCATATATTTATATAAATATAGTATATCAATTATAGTCAATGTGGGCAGCACGGTGGCGGAGTGGTTAGCATTGTTGCCTTGAGTAGGATGGTTCTGGGTTCGATCCCCACCTGAGGGCCTTTCTATGTGGACTTTGCATTTTCTCCCCATGTTAGCGTGGGTTTCCCCCGGGTACTCCAGTTTTCTCCCACAGTCCAAAAACATGTAGGTTCATTGGTGATTCTAAATTGTCCATAGGTGTGAATGTGTGGTGAGGTATTGTATGTCTATGTGTTAGCCCTGCAATAGACTGACGATCCGTCCAGGGTGTACCCCGCTTCTCGCCCGGAGTTGGCTGGGATAGGCTCCAGCACCCTGTGACCCTGCATAGGGTCCCTGATAATGGATGTACGGATCTATTGTAGTCAATTTTTAGCTGTCCATTGCACTTACATACAGCTAAGTGATTGGATCACATTTTATATATTTCTTCATTATTTTTTAGAGTTTTTTGCCCCCATTGAAATTATTGAGGAGATGGTTTTGACAGGAAGAGAGATATCACGGTCATATGCCGCCATCTAACGTTGCTGTTTTGTACTTTGTTATTTCGTTTGTACTGACTGACTTGGTTATTATATGATTGAAATGTTTGGGTATTGAGAACCATGGAAGAGTATAAGATTAATTTTGGTCCGTCATTGCAGCTGCCCTCAATGCTTAGGATGACATAATTCTAATTAGCATAGTATATATACGTTTGCAAGATAATGCATTTCAAGATATCCTAATAATGATTACACATTGTTAGTAGATTTGCCATAGTGACTAACTAGCCAAACAATATGTTTAGTATTGTATGTTAAGGCCACAGTGTGAATAATGTTTATGGAGTATTTAGCTGCAGTATTTCATAGCTGCAGAGGTTTACAGAGACTTCCTAACTTTGTTCAAAGACATGTGATTAGATTAGACTAACATAACATATAACCGCCACGACAAGCACAAAGGGAGAGACGGTTAAGACAGAAAAAGTTCTTCGACCCCCCTACGGCAACGATCCAAGGCCAAAAACCGCTGTCAGACTCAGCTCCAAGTGGGGGACCGGTGGGAAACCATGGTTTGTAAATACTTCTACCTTTGTTATTGGAAAATACGTTGACACCGGCGCCCTTAGCTTTCCAGGTTCGGTTGCCGCCCCTGACTGGTATATCTTATTAGATGGGAACTGAGGCCAAACCGGATCACGCCTGGACACCTGGCCTGAAGCAAACGTGCCCGCCATCTCGTCCGGCAAACACTGTGAGGTGCTCAAAGGGGACAACCAGGTCCTTGTAGGCAGCAGCTTTCTTTACAATTGAAGGTAGTTCCAGAACAAATGCCCTAATCGCTGGCAAAGTCATCGTCACGGATGTGGGGACAACAGTATAGCTCAGAGGTACTGACTCTGGTGACTCTGCACCTCCAACTTGGGCAATAGGTTTAAAAAAGTCCAATACCTCTTTCTAGCACCGAATAGGACCCACTGACCACTCGTCCTCAGAGGCAGCAGCAAAACCATCCGCTGGTTGCTGCTTCTCCACTAGAGGAAGGTGAACACAAAATGAATACATTTCCTGCAGGGTCAATGCCAGGCTGGCGTGCTCCGGGCCAAGGCAAGACTCGCCTCGTTCATGAAGGTCAAAACTGAATATGGAGCCGGACCAGCAAAATGAACAGAGTAAGACACCGGAGCAGGTGATTGTTCAGATGGTGATATAGTTTTAGTACACAGGTTGAGGATCGAGGTAAGGCCCCCTAGTAGATGGGCGTGGATTACATGTTTTTCAGTGTAGCATGTGCATGCCAGGGATAAACCCACTAGCGATAGCCTTAGAAGGCGAAGCCTATACGAAACCGAACCGGCAGGACTACTCTAAGCACATGACAAAGACACAACGACTGTGAAAATTTACTGGATCAACAGAAAACAGTGTTCAGCAATCCAATGCAAAAATGATCAGTGGGACAGTACACATCTTGCCTTCCATCAGTTCCCCAGAGACCTTGACAGGTAATATTCATAAGTGTAGAAATAGTTTTAAGTAATTTCATGAGGGACTATGCTAGCTCCATCTTATGCACCTGCCAGGGCTATCAACATGCTTTTAGCACACAGGCCCAGCCGTAGGACTTTCTTTAATTGTTATTAATTTTCACTTAGTGTTTCAATATTTTCCTGTATTGAAAGTGTTTTGACCATCTGGCTAGTTTTAGAATTGGGGATATATTTAGCACCTCACAGAAATGTTGTCAGAAGTATATAAGTTTGTAATAATAACAGTGATTTTATTATACTGTAACTAATAATAATTCCAGGCACAATTTCTACAAAACATTATTAACTGAATTACTCCAATGTGTTAGCCCTGCAATGGATTGGCGATCTGTCCAGGGTGTACCTCGCCTCTCGCTAGAAATTAGCCTTTTTTATTTTAGTACTTCAGCTGTACTTACATGCACTGTAGCGTGTACCTTTGGACAAGACCTTATGCATTCAAAATGGTAGTATTGGGACATACTGTACATACCAAATGTTTGTCTGGATTACTACATTGTATGGTAGGTAGTATGGGTATTACGACTGACTTCAAGATAAGACAACGTTGTTAACACGCTACTTAACTCCAACAAAATTAATTGGATTAGTATGTGTGCGTAACATCAAAAGCTTTTCCATACATGTCCAATGCATGGAAAAAGAAGATTTGTATACTCAGACACTATTATACGCTTAGTTGAAATCGCTTTGCTACAAGGTAAATTAGAATTTCCTTTGGTTAGCTAAGGCAATTTAGCAAACATATTTTACAATAACACCCAGTGCTGGAGCTGGGTAGACTAGGGACGGTTTCAACTCAACTAGGGATAGTGTTCTGCACATGCACAGTTTGACTCTCCCCACACCTGCATGGCTTAAGACACATTAATCAGCTGCTGTATTGGTTTGTTTTGCAACTTGTTTTTGGAGGTATGGAAGTAATTTTTTCATGAACTGTAAATGTTGACAGGGTTTCCTGATCTTTTAAATGAATCTATTGAAACGGTTTAACCAGCAGGGAGCAGAAGAGCTTTCAGGTTTAAGGCCAAGGCAGTTGCAAGTATAAACCATAATACCTTGCAAAATCTAAGGCCAGGATTTTCATCCAGCCCACTCTTACTCATCAAAGCCCTTTATATGTATACGTTCAAGTTAGGCCATTGATAACATCAAGGAGATTAGTACTCAGGCCTCACACCTTATCCAGGATCATTTCCTAAGTTCTTCTCTCACTGCCTCTGGGCTGTGGTAGACATTAGCAGAGACACACACTGCTGTAACAGACAGACCTATGGACTCACTTCAAGTACACCTAAATGTGCTTCTACCCCGACAATGACAAATGAGCCAAAATGGTTAACTTGTGGTTGCTATGGTGAAGAGCTGGAATGTCTGGGTAAAATATTGGGAAACTAAATAGGAAGATTCCATCAACCATGTGTGTGCATAAACTTATATTGTGTGGTGTAAAGGAATGATACATAAATGTAATCTCAACCACACTTGGGTTAATGGTGGATATTTAAAATCCAGAGAGGGACATGGAGGTACAGGCTACACTTCTCCCTAACAAGTCTAAACAGGAAGACATGATCGGGTTACCATTCTGGGTCGCCTGAACCTGTGACCTTGGCTTTATCTGCTTACTTGTCCTCCTAACCACTAGAGTCTGCGGTGGCAATGTTTAGATCAGGGAGATTAAGTCGTGGGTGAGGGCCTGATTGGTGGCCAGAGAGTCCGTGGTTTGTGGTCCAATCAGAGTGGGTGATGCACATTTTGAGGATAATCAGGGCAGAACACAAACACAAAGCCTCATCGTGCTTTCCAGGTTCCGAGAGCCCCTTTTGCAGGTTCAATCTGCCTGTTACATGGTGGTTTTGGTACAGTGCAAAAACAAGGTGTTTTGGCAGACTTCACGCGAGTCAAGTAACATCCTACCAATCTAAAGGATAATGTAAATAAAACACCTTCATTTTGGGATGGATGGATGCTGTGTGTGTGTGTGTGTGTGTGTGTGTGTGTGTGTGTGTGTGTGTGTGTGTGTGAGTGAGTGAGAGCGTGAGCTGAACTACTCAAAATAAACATTCACAGCAATGTAAAAAGCGGGAAAAATGGATTTACCATTATTCATAGATCCACTGGCCGACCTGCCACCCTGAACTAGGAAGAAGCCAACCTTGTCAGTCCTCCTCCAGAACACAGCCCTGTTAAAGCTGGTAAATGAACTGGCACTCTGTTTTTCCAAGCACATTTTTTAAACCATCAGGCTGCTGGTATGAGTAATTATCTCCTGAAAGGTGGAGACAGTTTTTAAAAACTGATGTGTCCCAGTGCATGGCTGCCTCTAAGTAGTCAGATTTAACCCTCTTAAATGGTCTTACATTAACAAAATGTTAATAAATGATATGTAGGCTGGTCTAGCACTCATGAAGACAGAGGAGACATATATCTCCTCTGGTCATTAGATTGGTAGGACTGAGTGGCCTTCTTGTCTGCCCTGTCAAACGCACTGGCTCTATTGAAAACAAATTCAAATTATACCTAAACCACTTCATTACCCACTGTGACACAAACACCATTTAACAACTTCATCTCTCTCAGACCAAAGATCTGCCAATATTCCTTCCTTTATTTTTTATACAGACTATCCCTCTCCCTCTTTCTCTCTAGGGTTTTGACAGCAGCACGCTCAGAGCTTTCACATGTGAGCATGCCAAGCTGGAAGATAATGGTTGCCTGCTGAGTCACTGTCTATGGTGCCCTGTTCACTGACATCACTGACACATGGCTACCTGCCCAGGCCTGTGTGTGTGTGTGTGTGTGTGTGTGTGTGTGTGTGTGTTAGCGTGTGTGTGTGTGTTTGTGTGGGCATTTGCTGGTCT
>JAVQJS010140753.1:0-18108 GCA_036024795.1 Galaxias rostratus | reverse complement strand
TGTGTGTGTGTGTGTGTGTGTGTGTGTGTGTGTGTGTGTGTGTGTGTGTGTGTGTGTGTGTGTGTGTGTGTGTGTGTGTGTGTTTGTGTGTGTGTGCATAACTGCAGAGGTGTCCGACTTCACCAATTGACCAGGCATAAATGGCCTTCGCACATGACTTCTAGAAGTTAGATGAGGTCGCAAACAGAAAGTGAATATTACACTCTTGTGGCTACTTAAAACCTGAACCATGAACAGATGATAGATATTTTCCTGAATAGTTTATGCTCCACCAAATCCCATATGGAGCTGCAGCCAAAGTTGAGGGAGAAGTCTGCTCGCTGCTGACATGTAGTGATTACACACACCAAGCACATGCATACCTGTTTCGGAATCAAACTGTCCTTGTAAATCAGGCGGGTATTTAGATGACCTGAAATGTCGGTATGATTTTGTGCTCGTCGGATGAAGTGATTAAAAACGGCTTCCACCGCCACCCCAGCTGAAACCTTGGGCATGCTTATCGGTCCCAGAAGGGGATTGATGCATGTGTGCCTCTTGAGTGTTGACCTGGATATGTTACGACGTGGAGCTTCAAAATACATGACAAAGCTAACCATGTGAAACTGAATTAAATTCACATTAATAAATGAAATGAATGCATGAAAGTTTCACTAGACTTCTTTTTTGCATTCTCTCTCCGATTCAGCTCTGCCACACTGCCTATCACCTTCAAGTGCCTGCTGGAAAATAACCACATCGACCGTCGAATAATCCGCTTTGTGCTCCCTGTCGGCGCCACCATCAACATGGATGGCACAGCGCTTTACGAGGCCGTGGCAGCCATCTTCATTGCTCAGGTCAACAACTATGAGTTGGACTTTGGCCAAATCATCACCATCAGGTAAAGTAAAAAGACTGTAGAGCTTTGATGTCTTTCACCAATCTTAGAGTGTTGGCCACCCCTTCAGTACTATCTCTTCAGATATCCAAATGAATCAAAAGCATGAATGTATGCAACATTTCTTTTTGATTCCAATTCAAAGAATCATGTAGATTAAAAACCTTTTGTTTAACGTCCTTTTATAATGTGATGTGTTGCATGTTGAATGCCACAAAATAATCCACTGAAACACAGCGTCAACACCTCAAATGGTACACAATAGGCACTCTTAGCCAGTTCCATATAAACAGGTCGACATTCAATATTGACTAAATCTGCTGTTGTGCTTCATCATCCGCAGCTCAACAAAACAACATACATTTGTGATCATACATGTTTGCCGTACTCTTGTATAATACCATGAAGCAAGTGCGTTCTGAAACTGTCGACTAATCTCTCTGTTGAAACAGCCATGTGACCTGGATAAAATGCCATCTTTCAGTCACGCCACTGACGGTTTTCTAACTCCAACCCCCTTCACCCTTTGGCTACTGTGCTGGGCTGAATAGGGATGCTCCATCTGTGCAGCCGCCACAACCCTGCCCAGTTCTGATTTTAGCCCAGGCGAACTCCTTTACACATAGCAGCACAGTTGTAGCAGTTGCTTTTTTTCATTTTATTTGACGACAGCAATGATAGTGAGATGTTTTAATGTTTGATGATACAATTTTATACAATAATTATATCACATAACGGACAATGACATATGCATGAAGATTGTAACGGTTTCTTACAAATAGGGGTGTTTCCATCATGATAGTTCAAGGGTGTCAATCATCTGCCAGTTTGGGCAACAGTAAGAAAGAGAAAAAGAAACAAGAGAGAGGGATAAAGTAAGAGAAGTGCTTGATGGTTAGAAAACATAGTTGAATGGAACACGGGATAAAAATGGTATGGCCTTGTGTCTTTTTTTCTGTGTGATTGCTGTAACAATCCCTTGCCATAGGAGCCCAGGGTTAATACTGCTTACGTAAATGGAACAGGGGACTCTTTGTGACAGTTTTAAGTCAAAAGAAAATCAGAACTAATAACAATGCATATCTTGACTTCATAGGACTTATAGCTGTTTATGATATTATGAAACTGCTGAAAGTTCTTGTCATTTTAGATGATCTGTTTTGCTTTAATCATTGTGACTCCAAGATGGCTTCATTTTGCCAACTTTAACTTTCTATTCCTGTGTATTTTAAATACTTGACTGATGAATTGTATTCATGCATTTAATCTCCAAATTGTGAATAACTGGGTTTCATCTTTGTTCCACAGTATCACCGCCACCGCTGCAAGTATTGGTGCAGCAGGCATTCCACAGGCAGGATTGGTCACCATGGTAATAGTGCTGACATCGGTTGGGTTGCCAACTGATGACATCACTCTCATCATCGCAGTTGATTGGGCGTTGTAAGTATCATGCAAGTTCCAGTAACAGATTTTTACCTAATCACTTTTTCCATGACATGGTTTGTTAATATATTGCCAACTCAAAGACACACTGTTTTCTTGGTCTTGGCTCATTTTCCCAGAATATTCTCTAAATTCTCTAACAGAAAACATATCCACTGTGTTTTTACATACATATTTTCAAATATTTTATTACCAGAGATCGATTCCGCACCATGGTAAATGTAATGGGTGATGCTTTGGCCACTGGCATCATGGCACACATCTGTAGGAAAGACTTCATTAAGGAAGGTGATGGGGTGAGTAACCTGACTTTGAACCCCAACTGCGAACAGTGCCCTTGCTCTCTTTATTCAACTTTTTTTTAACATATATTCTTCCCTCTATTTTTCATCTGAACTTACTTGTCACCATTTGGACTCTCAGGTGCCTCTGATCTGTGAGACCAAGCCAATGGCAAATATGCAACCGCTTGTCAATTGCCAGAACAACAATGGCAGCTTCCCACTACCTCCCCCAGGGGGAAAATGTGAACCAATTCCCCCAGAGGTGGCTCGCCTCATGCAGCTGGAGGAGGGCGTCCGGCCTCCACCTCCCCCAGAGAGAAAAAAGCCCCCAGTGCCTCCCAGGCACCTGAAGAAGGACAAGGAGCACTGTGCCATTGATATGAATGGACTTGAGACCAATGTATAGCCTCTATCCTCTCATCCTCATCCTTGTCACCCAGGGCCCTCAGCAAAGGACCATAGCTTAGCATGGCGGATGCCAAAGGTCACCGATACAGCTGGAGGATGCTGTGAGGGATTGATAACTTTTTAAGTGAAAATGTGACAAAAACAGCGCATTTCTGGCAAGAATGATATGATGTCTCATGGACTCGCTTCTCTCCCAACCCTGATAGAGAGAAGGGGTCCTTGCCTGACACCCACAGATCGTGGGTAAAAGAAATGACATTGACTATGGATTATTTGCATCTTAATGAAGGCAGTTGACAGACATTCAGAACACCTGCTTACTGAACCTAACGTTTGCATTTGATGCTTTCCCAACCAAACTTGGAAATACATTAACTTTAAAAAGGTTGATCTGTACATTATGTAAGTACTGCATTATTTGATTTGTCTTTGATATATACATTTTATATTATTTCTTAAAGATGTTATTGTTTTCCTCTCCATGTAAACATGTTCATGTAAATAAAAAAAGTGGTTCAATTGACAGGAAACAAATGCCGCACTAGTATTTGTGTCATAATATAGGGAAAGGAGGGGACGAGAATTAACAGTCTGACATATGAGGATTATAGACAATGTCTTGTATGTTTAATTTTTGCCTTAACGATGCAGGTGGTGCTAGGCTGTACTTAAAAAGGTGGACACTGAAATGGGGACCAAAACCTTATCATTTATTTAGTTGGGCTTGATTGGAAACGTATGGCTTGGCTTTTAGAAAATATAATTTTATTTTATATATTCTATATATATATATTGAAAGGTGTTTGATGCAGATGTTAACGTGAGGTTTTAGAAGGTTATGCATTGGTTGGGTGTGTCACACAAATTTAAAGTACCTGCATGTCCAATAGTCTCCATATTGGCAGAATAGACTGATTTGTTCAAATGTATACTTTAATGCAACTAAACCTTTTAATAAAAAAAGGAGTCACAATATTTTTACCTTTTTTCATCTGGCATAGGTGCCCCTCTAAGAGGCTATTGATGCACTAAATGTTAGATTTTATTGAGCATTTAGAATTGGGTTATATTATTTGTCGCAGTTTAAATTAATACATTATGAATTAACTTTTTTTGTTTGAAAAAGCCAGGTTTTTCTCTTTGTAACTCACTCATGTTTACAGTATGAGTGCCTTTGTTTCCTAGGTACACTTCTATAGGATACAACTGAGCTCTGCCTCATTTCACATCTCATTAGCAGTCCACTACTACTATCAGGAGTCTATAGTAAGAGAAGCATCTACACCCTGACACTGAAGGAGTGGTGGCAACTATTGATACTTTTCTCAATGATAGTACTGCTGTACTTAGAATTGTCCCGTTGGCTGTTATCAACCTTGCACTCAATCTTTGGCTCTCTGTAGATCTACTGTAAGTATATATTTGGATTTCTTGGAAGAACAATTTAAGAAGAATATAGTATAATGTGCAATTATTCCCTATACTATATAGATTAATATAGGGAGTACTTGTATTTCCTACTGATTGCCCTGTATACATGTGCAAAAATTGCTGAATGTATACAGTATGGTTTATCCATACGGACAGTTTCGAACCTAGTTAGATTGGATGAGGCATTGTTAATCCCAACAATTGTCATGAAAGGAGCAATGTCCTAATTTTTTGTTTAATGGCGTTGTTTCTAGTTGTACAAGTATAAAATAATTTATTAATGATAATAAAAAAAGTTTTATAAAACATTCCGATTCGGTTCTTATGTGTATTTAGTTTTCTGACTGGAAATATTACAAGTTTCAGATAACTATGGGCTTTTTGTATAAAGTTATGTCTGAAAATATTATGATGTAATGTGATTACAAGAGAAATAAATGAAAACAGTGCAGAGCAATATGGTAAAAATTGTTTCAAGAGCATTACATGTATTTGATTTTAAATTAGAATTTTAAATGTACAATATCGTTTGTAAAACAAGACTGGATTTGTGTATAGCAACAGCAGCATGAAATAAGCCTATATTGTGCAATACCACGAGATATAAGCATGTAGTTATTGTGATTATTAATGTTACTTCTTATCAGCTCTAAAAGTACTGTGTCATGGGTAAAAGCCATGCACAAGGTTACACAACCCTACAATACCTAATAATAGCTAAGGTTGTACAACCTAATATGGTGTCACAGCAGGATAAAAACTACGACACAATGGTATGATCAACATAACAAGTCTTGCCTTTCTGTCTCAGTAATCTTTAAAAAAATAAAAATTAAAAATAAAACATTTTTTGAGCATAATTGAAACTTGCTGTAAACACATTCTGTACAGGCCAAGACCAAAAACCTTATCTGGTATCCTGCACCAGAGGTATTTGCATCTTTCAAAACAAGTAGGAGCACATCTATCTTTCAGTCAGAGGTTGATTTTTATATTTTGGAGCCCTCTCTTTTTTAACACAATTCAGTGTCATAACCAACCCCCCCAAAATCCTATTCATATTCAGTCTCCTCTTCTTCTTCAAACTCCTCTTCTACTCGGTCCAGAAAGCCAGCACTGGCTGGGCCGAGGTCCAGATCCTGCAAGTTAGCCAGGTAAGCGAAGGAGCTCTCCCTCACTGAATTGACAGATAGGCGGTTGTCTCTAAAAGCCAATACGACAGACACAAATTAGTTCATTTGTTGTAGTTTTTTATCAGTAACTGTTTATTGTGACACAATTTTAATCAAAACCTAAAGCAAAGTGTCAGAGAGCAACTATGTATCAGAAAAGTGCTCCATCCAGACGACCTCAAAGTGAAGTGTGCCAATTGGTTAAACTCAAATTTTCTCATGAATAATTTTGAACACTTCTCTCTCTCTCCCACACATACACACACACACACACACACACACACACACACACACACACACACACACACACACACACACACACACACACACACACAAACACACACACACAAATCCCTTGCTCCTACCCCCACTGACGCGTTCCAGAAGCTACAAACTGGCCAAGTGCTCCCAGCTGTAGGGGGATTTGGTAAAAAAAAATCCACACTGATGTGGCAGCATCTGCTGGGAGTAGCATGAAGAGCACAGCAGGCTGCATAGGGTCAAGCCCGTGAATACGACCAATAACACCAGCTAAGAGGGGGTTAGAGCTAGACCCGGGAACCACACTGAAAAAAGGCCAGGGTCGGTTTACTTTACAAGCAGTCTGGTTAAAAAAAGGCTGGCAAAATCCATTCAAGGCAGTGTTTGCTTAGTCAACTGGGAAGGGGGTGACTGCAACGGGATACAGCATAAGCCTGCAGAATAAAACTACTCTGAAACGGAATCATTTAGGTTTAGCCATGCGCCAAACTCAGGCTGTATAAATAACCAAATGGGGAGTTATTAAAGCAACAGGGTTTTATATCGGTTAGAAGAGGTAAACATTTAGAATGTTTTCAAGGTTTCTTGTTTGTTTTGGCCTTTCAAGAAATTTGATAGTTAGACAAGGGAAAAAGCTGAACCCAAGAACATTGCAGACTTAATATGTGTTTGAATAACTATGGAATGGGCCAGCTTACTCACACTCCTCTTTGTATATTGCATGAAACAATCCTCACCACAGAGTCATCTGCATGGAAAATATACAGGATGAGAGAACCACCAAACAAATCACTGAAAGCCCCAGGTGTCGATGGAGAGGAGATAGAACGTCCAGCTGCATTTAATCAAAAATACTTTCTCGCAAACGTAGAAGAAGTGATGATTAAAATTAATCCCAAAAAATATTAAGACTTAAAGTAACACACCTGTATGTGTCTGTATTCTGGTGTGCAGTGATACAATGGCAACACTCCTATCCATAATCCAATGACTCATAGTCATTATTGGTTGGTGCAACTTTCACTTGACTCAGAGCAAACTTCAAAACCCTGCAGTTGCCAGCTCATTCTTTGACCAAATTGTCGAATCACTTGTCAAATGGCAAATGCTAATAGAGAAACCAGTGGTCACTTCAAGCTTTGTGAGTGTTTTTACAATTCATGCTTATGTTATTGTCTTTTACCGGAGGAAGATGCCTTTGATGTTAGGGGTGCCCTCAAAGGCCGTGGCCGGCACACTGCTTATGCGGTTGTTCTGCAGGTGCAGGTACTCCAGAGACTCCGGAAGGTCAGCAGGGATATGCGACAACTGGTTCCCAGATAGGTCCAGGGTCTAAAATACGTCAAGAAGCTTTATTAGATTTAAAGGACGTTATTAAATGTAGTTTCACACTGTAGTAAGATCATCAATTTATCAATTCCCTCATCATTTTCAACCTCGTCTCTTCCTCTCACCGTGAGTGCCCTGAGCTCCAGCCAGGCCCCCTGGTAGATGGAATTGAGTTTGAGTTGGTTGTTGCTGAGATTAATGTCTTT
This sequence comes from Galaxias rostratus, assembly GCA_036024795.1. NCBI lineage: Eukaryota > Metazoa > Chordata > Actinopteri > Galaxiiformes > Galaxiidae > Galaxias > Galaxias rostratus. The sequence goes on along the minus strand of JAVQJS010140753.1, from coordinate 10,691 downwards.
TAACTTCAGCATGCCCACTAGCGCCCCCTCTGGTATGGAGCTCAGCTGGTTGTCTTTCACCCGAAGCACCTGCAGGCTGCGAGGCAGCCCCATGGGCAGGGCATGGAGGCTGTTCCCAGACAAGTCCAACGTCTCCAGCAGACGCAGCTTCCGGAAGGCCTCGCGATGCACCTTAGCGCTCGTCAGCCGGTTGTAGCTGAGGTTGAGCTCGGTCAGCGTGAAGAGCAGGACCAGATCGTTGCGGCCAATCTCAGAGATGGCGTTGTGGAGCAGCATGAGGGTCTTGGCCCGTCGCGGGAGTCCTCGGGGGACGCGCTCCAACAAATTGTTGTACATGTGGAGAGTGTGCAGCTTCTTCAGACCCTGCCAATAGAAACACATCATGATTCATGAAAATTAACCAGTCCCAATTGTATACTGTCAGACAAAGACCATATTTCAAAATACAAATTCCCAGATAACTGAAAATGGTAAATCGTAACAAGCATACAACGTGCTGTAAGTCCACAACAACAGGATACACATTGTGTACCTGGAAGGCGGCGGGGTGGATGGAGCGTGAGCGAAGCTGGTTGTTGTGTAGCAACAAATACTCGAGGTTGCGGACATGGGTCATCGCATCCCCAGGAATGCTGTTAATGGAGTTCTTTTCCAGGTGAAGCAGCACCAGGCTGCGGGGGAGACCTTTGGGAACCACACTCAGGTTGTTGTTGGACAGGTCCAGACACTCCAAGCTGCTCAGCTGGCTAGAAGCAAAGTGGTTATGTTCCCACTCACTATGTTGCTCTCCTTTTGTCAATATAAGAGCCTGCCTATCTGGCACTAATCTTGAGTATCACTTTTAAAGGTTGTATTATTTTTGTTGTATCGCACACAAATTGGCAATGAGCGATGGAGATGGCTATATTGTGGCAATTCATTTTTGAGCAAAGGTCTTCTTGCCCTCTGTTACCTGAAGCTCTCATTGTCCATTCCATGGTTTGCCAGCAGATTGCTCTGTAAGTACAACTCTCTTAGGTTCGACAGGTTGTTGAAGGCACCAGTTGGGATTTTCTCTAGTTTGTTGTTCTGCAGAGCAACAAACAAGAATATGTCACAATTTAATAGCATACACTGATAAACCAATCACTGATTTTACATATCTGAGATTTTCCGCAAGGCATTGGCAATGTTTAGGGATGGTCCACATTAAGAATGAGATAAATTACAACCAATTGAATCCTTCATTATATAGCCTTGAAAAATTATATGGCCGCCTTAGACCATAGCTAGCCTTTCATAACAGGAGCTGTGTATTCACTTTGTGATAAATTCTAAAAGCACTGCAAAATGTTAATGTGAGCATGTGGAGATCTTCTACACATTCCATGTCTGTGACACTGCACCTTCAAGTGCAGACGATGGAGGGTAGAGGGCAGGTTTCTGGGGACGTAGCGCAGGAAGTTACTGGACATGATGAGGACCTCTAATCGATCCGACCCATTGAACATGTGTTCTGGAAGCCCTGCGTCCGTCAGCTTATTGTTGTGGAGATACACCGACCTGAGTGGATAGCCAGAGAAGACAACCACCAGGGTACAAACAAGGAATTGCAGAAAAGCACTCTCTCAAAGCACGCATATAGACACACACACAGACACTCCTTACTTTAGATGGGGCTTTAGGCCAAATGTGAACGGGTAGATTTTGGTCAGTTGATTTGCAGCAAAATCAGCACTGACCAAAGAAGAAGGCAGGTGTTTGGGTGCAGAACTGAGCTGGAAGGAGAGAGTAGAAAATGAATTCATTATTTACTTGTATATACCCTCCTGCTCCATTGCCTCATTATTCTCAAATCTGCAAGAGTATGTAGTGGGCACTGTCACAGCCAGCCATTTTCCATTGACCTTAAAAAGGGTAAAATGCACAAATTTAAACACGCTAGTGTATTTCATCCCTGTTTCCACTGCTTTTGCCAAGAATGAGTTCCACTGGTTATGTACTGTATGTCAAGCTATTCTAATTTTCTGTTTGAAATCAACATTATCCAAAACAATTCAGCCACTTTCCCAAATATACAATGTATTGTGCAGAAGGACAGAGAATACAGAAATATGAGAATAACTAGTATCACGATTAGACTTTAGTGTTCATATGGGGTTTGAGCTCTCTCCCTTATAACATGGTTTAAGGATTAAAGCAGCATGGGTGTCTTTGAGGCTTAGTGAGCACTTTAAAACCTCCCATTCTTCCTGCATCCCTGTAGACTATTCATCCCTTTTTAGTCACTGACAAATCTGTCCATTCTGTATGTGTGTGTATTCGTTTAACACATTCACTTGCTCTCAAATTCTCTTTCTGCTTCCAGCACTTTCTTTCCACCCTCTATCTCTCACTGTACTTCTCTATCTCTCATTTCTAATCTGGCAAGCGGTCCAACACACACAAAATAGTATTACAAGCACATGATGTGAATGGATACGGGATATTACCGACTTTACTGTAGCCTCTCCCCCTGACAGGAACAACAGTGTTTATACATATATATATATATATATATATATATATATATATATATATAGCACAAATAAGAGTGCATTACTGTTGGATATGGTAGATGTGCATTGAAAATGCCTTAAATCATGCACCACACTCAGAAGTTAAAGCTACATTTCAGAGACAAAAGCATGCAATTGGTATTGTGTTCGACTCACCTTATTATTTGCCAAATATAAGTAAGTCAGCTCTTCAAGCCCTTCAAACCCTTCATCTTCGAGTCCTGCAAAGAGAAACAGGCAAATCAGCATCAATGTTTTAAACTAATGATATTTTCGCAACACAAAATTCAAATGTTTTGACAATCAGGAAGGTACATTGAAGACTAATATAGGCACATAAAAATACAATCTAAAATTAAATGTAATGGATTCAATAAAGTTCAACAAATGTAAGAATGTTCCCGAATAATTACTTCTAAAGGACACAGCTAGCTGTTCGTCATGGACCCCACAGGGAGAGTTTATTGGTAGAGTTTCTTGTATTGCAAAAGAAAAATTTGGAAGGCAGCTTCCATCCTTGCAGTGTCTGGCAGCTGTTTGAAATGCACCCCTCCCTTACCGTGTGTGCTGAGCCGGTTGTTCTGCAAGTTGAGTGTCTGCAGATGGTGTAACTTGTGTAGGTGCTCTATGGTAACCTCCTCAATCTGGTTATTCTGAGATGGATGGACACACAAACACTGGATATCATACAACAAACTCAAGAACCCTCTGGTGAAGAAAGCTTGTTGATGAAAGGTAATTTGGCCACTGAGATTATTGTGCACACTATGAAATGCAAACCATCTATATTGAGACTTTTTTGTGAAAACACTACAATGAGCATGTTATTTTCTTGTGTGTTCGACAGCCACCTGCAGGGAGAGATGTAGTGTGTTCTCCGAAAGCTTGCTGGGGAATTCAGTCAGGTCTACCCCGGCGCAGTCCACTGCTCCCTCTGGAGTACAGCTGCACTCTGATGGACAGTAGATAGGTTTAGCCTTTGCCTGCACTTTAGGGTTCTCTCTCTTCTCCATCAGCTCTTCCTCATCCTGATCCTCATCTTTTTCTGGCCTTGGAGGAGCCTGGCAGTGCACCAGCGCCCAGAAGAGGAGCAGCAGAAACAGGGCCTGCATGAAAAAGTGCCTGGGAAAGGCCATGCCTCACTGAACTCCAGCTCTCAATTAGGCACAATGCCAGGACTGGAAATAAGAACAAAACAAAAAGCAATTCATGGTTAAGGATAATTTATGCTCAAACGGTTGTAATCAACACTGTGCACATTTTCATAGAAGCCTAATCCCAAAGTGGGTTTCAAGGGAACAGGCAAGGTAAAAAAAACAGGAATTGACTAATTAACTTACAGTATGTGATTTATGTTGAATCTGATAGGGAGCTGGGAACAAAGACAAAGAGCTCTGGTCCCTGTGATGTGGGTGGAGCGCCACTGGCAGCTCTCTGAACGCAGCAGCACCGTGGCAGGCCAGCAGAGCAGCCTTTACCACCTGTGAGAAGACACACATCCTGCATATCAACATGGGGAAGCTCAGAGACTACAGAAAGGAAATTAAACAAATAGATGTTGCTCTGTAAATCAGAGAACAACTAAAATTAGATGGTAGTTACCAGCTGAAAATAACAAGGCATGGTTTCAGAATTGTGACTGCGAAATGTAACCTTTAAAACGACTGTGAGGAGTTTGAGTGGAACTGGAATAAACTGTTCTTTCCCACCGTGCTCAATGACGAGGAGGATCACTGATTGTTTACACATTTCTCAAGATGGTTGTATGTTTGAGCTATTCCACCTAAAAATCTTCTATCAGTGAATTATAGAGAAGGAGATGTGCACAAAATATTACAAACAGTGGTTTCCCAATAATTAAGACATATTTTCTGAGCAACAATGTGTGCAAAATTAGTATGGCCTATAAGCCTATGGTATCATACAAAAAATATAATTGTTCATTTGCTGAACACAAAGAAATATGTTCTGTTTCTCGGGTTAAATTACATGACATGATTTTTAAATGTGATTTTATTCAAAGTATACATCATGATAATTATTGGGCTTGTATTTAACTTGAGAGGCAATGGTGTGCCCTTTGAAAATGCTTTAAAGGGGCTTTAGTTTATTGGGATAGGTTTGTGTATCTATGAAAATACGGCAAATCAATCTGGAGAGTCAACTTAATCTGGTTGAAATGGTACAAAGTGTTTTTAAAAATGATTAATGATCAAAAAGTATATGAATAAAAGGTCTTCTAACATGATAGTTAAAAATATGCTTTTTAAAACAACCAAGCATTTTTACAACACTCGTGACGAGATCAGGATCAGTAGTTTAATAAAAGCTCAAATGATTTCTAATTGTGGAAAGGAAATATTCTGAACAGTGGAACAACTGGAATTCATTGCAAAGTTTGTAAACAGCTGTCTACTTCTATACATCCAAAGCATAACAGACATCCAGAAATAGTTTAGTAAAATCAAACTAACAAAAGACACACCAGTTTGCTATTTTCAAAAACATCTATATTCATTCAAAAACATTACCACTACATAAATATCACATGTATTTACCCTTCTGAAAGGTTTGTTGTGAGCCAGTGAAGTCTGATATCCCGTCCAGCAATACACAGTCCCATAGCCGTTTTAAAGAAGTCACCACCACTGTAGACACCCTCCAGATGTGAGACAAACGGAGAGTGAGAGAAAGTTCAGAAAAATAGAGGAAGAAGGTAGGACAGAATGAGGGAGAGAGCGAGGGGAAGAGAGAGAGGGAGAGGGCAAGAAAAAGAAGGAAAAAATAAAGAGGAAAAGAACTGAGTGAGTAATTAAGCAAACATTTTAGGTCAGATGAGATCAAATAGCCCAATCTTAATTTTTTCCTTTTTAACAGTTACTTTCTTGCCTTATATGAAGACAATTAATTAGATTTTCTTTTTGAGTGTAAAAGAGAAACTATGTTGCAATTGTAATGTAATTTATTGGAATGTGTAGTATAGTCTTCATCAAAAATATTTATTTATTATTAACCTCTTCACAACGAAATAGCTGTCACAATTTTGCCACCGGTGCAACAGTGAAGTTTTCGCCCATGCCAAAATTATCTTTTATAAATTGTTTTATAATTATTTTTTTATCATAAATCCAGTGTTCTAAAGACTGAGTTATGATTTTGGAGGTATATAATTACTCTGTGCTTCTGCTAAAATAGATCTCTATAGAGATAATATATCAGTTTTATTTTTGAAAAGGAAATTAAAATGTCTGCCAAAGAGAGCCAGGAGGATATGATCTAATGACGCAAACATTTTAGGTCTCATTCAGTGGGCCTACATCCCATAAGGCTTTATGTTTGTACTGCACTCCGGCTTCCAGTACAAAACAACAAAAAGCTTTGGTACTGAAAATCAAAGGGGTCAGATAACATATATGCATAAATAAAAAAAATATTAAAATAAACAGTTGAGTAATGTAAAATTGGAAAATTAGGTACTTTCACAAAAGAGTTGCTAAAAATGTATTTGGTTATTTGTCTATTTTCATCTTCTTGCATGTGTTTGATAATACAGCCCAGGGCAAGCAATAGTGCAAATTTATGTGATCACTGAACTTTCAAATGTATTATCTGCAAATCCTTTTCCTGGAAGGCAGTCGAGAAAAATAAAATACAATCCAGAAGGTCTGAGAACAAAAACAAAAGTCAGCATAAACATCAAAGTTGGCTCTCTGGTCATCTAAACCCCTGCTGTAGCTGGCCAAGCCGTTGGCTGCAAGTCCCATGTGCTGAAAGAAGCTTCTCAGCTGGTGTGGTGAATCACTAAATCTAAAACTATTTTACAGTGTCTAGAAACTCATTAAACCCATCAAAATGCTTTAAATTGAGTAGGACAGTTAAATAGGTTGCTTGCTTTCATTGCCCATTGTGTAAAACAAAACAAAAAAAGTTTAGAAAATCCTCGACTTCTGATGGAGAACATGGGTTGATAAAAATTGATATTCTTCCACAATCCCAGTACTACCATCGACTGAAAAAATAACATGCCACTAGTTTGATTACAATTTGTTATGGTAACAACCCTCCCTCTAATACATTAGATGCAGAACTTCAAATAAAAACAACGGTCTATATGAATCTTTCCTGATCTAACGTTCTGATTCTGTTAATTTCTCATTTGCATAACCTCATGATGTTCTGCAGGTGCACTCATTACCTTATTTTAACTGAACAACATTATCCGTCATACATAGAAACTTTATTTGCACGCGTCATCACAATTTGTAACAGAAGTTTCTTTTTACTCAACTTTAAAAACAACACAGCTTCATAACATTTACAAATTCAACAAAAAAAAATTTACATACAAAAATAAGTAATTGGTTTTATTCTGACTGCATATGTCTCCTGAGGGAACCTTTGTAAGCCAGGCAAAAATTGCAATGGAATCTAGGTCAGAGCCTGTTAGCAGATTTGTGTTTTAGCCACTCTTTCCTCTCGAAAGGAAAAACTACAGCGTGGCAGTCCAAAATCCGGTCACATGTCACAGGGACCTTTTAAAGAGACAAAAACTAAGCATGGAAGAAGAAATAACAGGAATATAAAAAAAATATGCCTAACCAAAGCCTGCGAAGTACGTTTGTTTTGAAGATAAAACTCAAGTCAGATATCTGAAACAACAAAGGCATTACATTCTAATGTCAAAAGATATTGCCTGAAAAGTATACGCTTATGAATATATAATGATGTAACATATGATGGCTAATACTTTTTTTGTGAGGGTAGTTGAGGAGGAGCAGTGTTTGTTTACAAGTCTTTCTATGGTCAGCAGGTAAGAGGTGTGACAGGCAGAACAGACAGGAAAACGCGCGCACACACTTCATAAAAATTCAATCAAATTAATTACTCTGGAGTTTTGTATATCAAATATCTTTATTTAGTAGAAACTATGTTTCACTCAGTCAAGCTGTAAAAGCAACATTGAGTAAATTATATTGAATGAAAACATTTATATTACATTAGTGAATAAAGAGCAGCATTGAGAACTAAACCACATTGAACAAAGTAACTGTGTTAATTACTGAAGAACAAACTTGAGAGGCACTTGACTGTTCCTAAGGCTTCAGCATGTTCTTTTAAATGACGGAAATCAAAGCAAATAAGGTTTTTGTGGATCTCAACACTCAAAGATGTTTCTATTAAGCAGTACAAACACGGAACACATTGAAAAAGGTTTAACATTTCAATAAGACAAGATCAAAATATTTTTTAGACAAACATTCTACAAATAAATCAAACCATAACGACTATACAAAGCTGTCAAGAGTGCTCATTATTAGAAAAATTCCAAGTAAGGAGGAGTTTAGTGGAGTCTGTACGCCATATTTATTACTTTCTCAACCAATTACCTCCAACCTTTTAGACAGTTCTGAAAAACCAATGACAGAGAAGCCCCTTTCATACGTATAAAGACATATAAGGGTAAATAGTTAAAAACCATGTTGACATTGCCCCCGGGTAATTATGTTGAACCAAAGTTATACAGTGATTAAAGTTTCTATCTGTGCTGATTCCAAGCAAGTATGGAGAAGAACCCCCTTTACCGATGACTCAGACTCCCTCCCCTTAAAGCTTGGCTTTGCCTGGCTGCAGCTGCAAGCTCTGGAGCTTCATGGCCATTCCCATGTTTCCTGTAATCTTCAACTTTCCTTGGAAAAAGGCCTGTGCATCAAAACACACAAAAAGGTGGCATTATCAACTGGGAACATTACTTAGACTTTGAAAATAGCAACATTTTACATCTAATTTCTGTGTGTTGTGAAATTCAGAAAGACAGTCCAACCATGAGGCTTACATGTTTGAAAAAATAATGCCTAGAAATAATGTCAGTTGTGTTCTACAGTGCAGGAGGCTACATGTGACTGGTTGAAGGAGTTAAAAGTGAAGAGATTAACTCGACCCAGGGAAACTGGGGCAGCGGCAAACCAACAGGGTTTATTGAATGTCAGGAGACTGGAGGCTGCACAAAAGCTCACTGACAAGTATTAGAAAATTATGGATGGGGAAAGTAACACTGAGGTGAAACCTGACAGGAAATATATTTCATATATTCCAGCAATAGTGAGCAGCAGGCCTGTGAATTCTAATCACACCACCTCTTCATCGGTAATTCTTGGTAACTGTAAAGGTGTAGGCTGTAATATAAAACCATTCCCGTTCTTGTGAATAAGAAAAGGGCAGATACAATGTCTGAGTAAAGTTAGGACAGCCTTACTTTAGCACAAGATGTGTGTCAGAGTACATATAGTGCATCCGGAAAGAATTCACAGCGCTTCGCTTTTTCCACATTTTGTTATGCTACAACCTTCTGCCAAAATGTATTACATTTCTTTTTTTCCTTAAAATTCCACATACAATACGCCATAATGACAACATGAAAAAAGATTTTTGCAAAGTGATTACAAAGAAACAACTACGACATCACATGTACGTAAGTATTCACAACCTTTGCTCAATACTACCTTTGGCAGCAATTACAACCCCAAGTCTTTTTGAATATGAAGCCACAAACTTTGCACATCTATCTTTGGGCAGTTTTGCCCATTCATCTTTACAGCAACTCTCAAGCTCCATCTGGTTGGATGGGAATCGTCGGTGCACAACCATTTTCGGATATCCCCTGATATGTTCAATCGGATTCAAGTCTGGGCTCTAGTTGGGCCACACAAGGAAATTACCAGAGTTGTCCTGAAGCCACTCCTTTCATATCTTGGGTGAGTGCTTAAGGTTGTCCTGCTGAAATATGAACCGTCACCCCGGTCTGAGGTCAAGAGCGCTCTGGAGCAGGTGTTCATCCTGCATTTCTCTGTTCATTGTTGCATTCATCTTCCCTCTATCCTGACTAGTCTCCCAAAATATTGCCACAGCATGATGCTGTCACCAACATGTTTCACTGTAGGGATGTCATTAGCCTGGTGATGAGCAGTGCCTGGTTTTCTTCAAACATGATGCCAAAGTGTTCAATCTTTGTCTCATCAGACCAAAGAATTGTGTTTCTCCTGGTTAGATTATTTAAGGTGCATTTTGTAAACTCCAGACGGGGTGCCATGTGCCTTTTAATAAGGAGTGGTTTCCGTCTGGCCACTCTATCATACAGGGCTGAATGGTAGACTGATACTGAGATGGTGGTCCTTCTGGAAAGTTCTCCACTCTCCGCAGAGGAATGCCGGAGCTCTGACAGAGTGACCATCAGGTGGTCACCCTCCTGAATAAGGCCCTTCTCTCCCAATTGCTCATTTTAGATGGTCGGACAGCTCTAGGAAGAGTCCTGTCGGTTCCTGTGCTAATTGGGACCTAAAAAGCAGTAGCTGTTTTTCTGTACTTCTCAGATTTGCCCCTCGAGACAATCCTGTCATAGAGGTCTATCGACAATTCCTTTGACTTCGTGTTTGGTTTGTGCTCTGTCAACCGTCACTATGGTGTATTGTGTGGAGAGTCTTGAGGAAAAACGCGAATGTAATCAATTTTAGAATAAGGCCGTAACATGACAAAATGCGGAAAAAGTTAAGCGATGGGAATACTTTCAGGATGTACTGTACATGGAGAAGGAAAAATTATGAATTGTACATTGAAGAACAATAAAAAAATATATATAAAATGCAATGTCAGGTAGTTTTTAGGGTTCTGAAAAAGGTGGGGAAAAAGGTGATCAGGGAAAATCATTGTTCTGATGCATCTGTGATGGGTCCATATTTATGAAAGATTAGTCAGGCTCAATTGGTAATACATTAATTTATTTGTTATGTCATAAATTACCTTTATTAAATCATTTATAGAAGTGTGCATGGATTAATAAGGTTAGCAAGGTTACCTGATAGATTATGGTATATAGAGCAAATTAATTGACAAATATGTTGCAAAGACTGAATCTATATGTCAGTTTATATAAAGTAAACTTCACCAAAATTAAAGCAAGCACTTACAGTCTGTGGGTTCATCTTGCCCGTCATCAAAGCTAGAAGGTCTGAATCAGACATGGCAATGGTGCAGTCTGCTTTCTTATCTGAGATATGTAAAATACAGACAAGGAAAAGTATGAACGCAAGTTGTTGGTTTTATAATTGTACTACGTGACTAATGTCCCCCCACACCCCCCCCCCCCCCCCTCCCCCCACC
>JAVQJS010140747.1:0-15169 GCA_036024795.1 Galaxias rostratus | reverse complement strand
TTTTGAGCCCCTGAAATGAGGAGCGTTTGTATAAAAATAGCTACAATTCCTACATGTTTAATTATATATTTTTGTTCAACCCCTTGAATTAAACCTTAAAGTCTGCACTTCAATTCCGTTGTAGTTGTTTCATTTCAAATTCAATGTGGTGGCATGCAGAGCCCAAATCATGAAGATTGTGTCACTGTCCAAATATTTTTGGCCCTAACTGTATATATATACATACATATATTGTGTGTAACCAACATACATTTTTATACTTGTTTTCTTCTGCATTCCCCTCAAGGCATTGACCAAGTTCCTTAAGTGTGTGAATTGGGCTCTGGCTCAAGAGGCCAAGCAGGCCCTGGAGCTGCTGGGGAAGTGGAGGCCCATGGACGTGGAGGACTCCCTGGAACTGCTCTCCTCCCAGTTCACCAACCCTGACGTCAGGCGCTATGCCGTGGCCCGGCTGCAGCAGGCTGATGACGAGGTGGGGGGCAGGCGTGTTTGGGAGGGGGGGGTCAATTGAGTAGCATGCGAGTGTTCAAGACAAGTGTTTATGTGTACATTGTCAACTCTAATTTAATACTACTTTTGTAGAGTATCGTGTCCTAAATAGGTTGAGTCAAAATTTGAAAAATTATCAAGTAATATATTTATGATAAATGTGTGGTGTGTTTGTAATACATTGTGCCCTCCCACTCTCAGGATCTGCTGATGTACCTACTCCAGCTGGTTCAGGCGCTGAAATATGAGAACTTCAACGACATCCTGGGGGGTCTGGAGCCAGGCAGCAAGCGGGACACCCAAGGCCTCGGAGAGAGCTCCACACTGGGGGACCTGGACAGGTCAGTCTGAGGGCTGTGGTAAACCCTGGAGAACTAGAGAACTAATAAATAGCAACACCCACAATGTTAAAATACTACACTTGGCTGCTGTGTCTCGGCCCCTGTCTAATGCTCTCTGACGCTCTGATGGTGTGTTCTTGTAGTTCCCAGATTCTGACAGGGCCTTCTGTGGCATCCCCTGGCGCTCAGAAGGGAAAAGAAGGTGCCGACAGCGAGAACCAAGAGGTAAGAGAGAGAGAGAGAGAGAGAGAGAGAGATTGTGGGACAACTGCATCTATACATGAGGGCTTTGAGTCCTGATCTTTTGTTTGTGTTATTGGTCTTTTACAGCAGGACTTGTGCACGTTTCTCATCTCCCGTGCCTGCAAGAACTCAACTTTGGCCAATTACCTATATTGGTAAGGGCCATGTAAAACATGCAAATGTGTACAAAAATAGCCTACAGTGTGCAGTTCTCAAGCTCTGTGTGTGTGTGTGTGTGTGTGTGTGTGTGTGTGTGTGTGTCAGGTATGTGATAGTGGAGTGTGAGGACCAGGACACCCAGCAGAGAGATCCAAAGACCCACGAGATGTACCTCAACGTCATGAGGAGGTTCAGCCAAGCTTTGCTCAAGGTGACACACACACACACAGTTTTTTGATTTCATCAAGTGGCTAGTCACTTGATACAAAAATAAAGGGATATATCGATAAACCATTAGCCATAATTTCTTCTTTTCCACTCATTTAAATGTTGTCTTTTCTCCATTCCTGGCTTGGTCTTTCTCTCACTCTTCTAGGGGGATAAGAGTGTGAGGGTGATGCGCTCCCTTCTGGCCGCCCAGCAGACTTTTGTGGACCGTCTGGTGCAGCTGATGAAGGCTGTGCAGAGAGAGAGTGGCAACCGCAAGAAGAAGGTTTGACACGCACACACACGCACGCACACACACACACACACACACACACACAGACACACAGACATATTAAATACACACACTCCACATCTGGATACACACTTAACCTACATCGTTACACAACGGCGCACTCCTACTTACTGTGTGCGTGTGTGTGTGTGACTGTTTCAGACAGAGCGGCTGCAGGCGCTGCTGGCTGACAACGAGAAGGTGAACCTGTCGGAGATCGAGCCCATCCCCCTCCCCCTGGAGCCCCAGGTCCGCATCCGAGGCATCGTTCCCGACACGGCCACCCTCTTCAAGGTACCGCCCGCTGCTCCTCCTCCCCCCTTGTGGCTCTACAGTGTGCCCGATGGTGTTCCTCAAAACCCGTTTCTCTGTTAAAGATAAGGATGTTTGGTTTGTGCAATGAATGAATATGTTTCTAGTGTTCATATGGAATAGTTTTAGCTGAAGACATGTAGCGTGTGTGTGTGTGTGTGCTGTTGTGTGTTTTTGTTCGATGTGTTTCCACGTTTGTTTTGGAGAAGTCGACAAAGTGAGACGTGTGTCTCTGTTCTCCTCAGAGCGCTCTGATGCCGGCCAAGCTCATCTTCAAGGCGGAGGACGGCGCCATGTACCCGGTCATCTTCAAACACGGAGACGACCTGAGACAGGACCAGCTCATCCTGCAGATCATCTCCCTCATGGACAAGGTTTCACACACACACACACACACACACACACACACAGTGAAACACAGGAACACACAAGCAGACCTGTGTACGAAAAACCATACCGACACTAAATACGATTTTATGGTTAATGTTAATGCTAATTAAACATTTTATGCCTAATAAATAGTTATAGCCTATAGACCCAGACATATACCAAAGACCGGCATATTAAAAACATGCAGTAAGCCTTAACAACAAATCGACCAATTCAATGTTTATGTTAGAAGACTATGTGATTATTTTGACGCTCGTTATTCATCGCCCGCTTTAGCTGCTGAGGAAAGAGAATCTTGACCTGAAGCTGACGCCTTACAAAGTGCTGGCCACCAGCACCAAACATGGTGAGCACAACCCCCCACCGCCCAGTCATATCAGAACGTGGTCTAGTCACAGCGAAGCACAGGCACACTTAGTGAATACCATCCCCCAGGCATATCTGAACGCGTTTTAGTCATATAGAACCACAGGAACACAGTAAATACCACCCCCAGTCATATCAGGGCATAGTCTAGTCACATAGAACCACAGGAACACATAGTGAGTACCACCCCCAGTCGTATTAAAGCATAGTCTCATTTCCACCCCCTTCTGACCTGGACATCATTCATCTCATTCCAGGCTTCATGCAGTTTGTCCAGTCTGTCCCAGTAGCCGAGGTCCTGGCTACTGAAGGCAACATCCAGGTGAGTTTCCATTACCATCTTATCTTACTCAGCAGGTTGCTGAAAGGATCCTGTATTGATTATACAGTTATTTTTTTTATATACCTTCCATCTTATTTAATACTTTTTCAATCTGGCCTTACTCATGATAATAAGACCATCCTCTTTGTCTTGACAGAGCTTTTTCAGAAAATACGCCCCCAGTGACAAGGGGCCTTACGGCATCAGCGCTGAGGTGATGGACACATACGTCAAGAGCTGTGGTGAGTCCTCCATCATAAGACCCCTCCCTCCCTGTTTCCCAGAGTCTCCAACCCTTTTCAAGATGTTGAAGTGACTGGTCGTCCTAATATGGTTGTTATTTCCTTCCGGCGTGTTCTCAGCGGGTTACTGTGTCATCACGTACATCCTGGGAGTGGGGGACAGACATTTGGACAACCTGCTCCTCACCAAGACCGGTAAGACACACACACACACACACACACACACGATCCTACAGCATTTATGTACTGTCACAATGTAGGTACAATTACAAAACACGTGATTTCTGCTCCCCCAGGGAAGTTGTTTCACGTTGACTTTGGTTACATTCTGGGTCGCGACCCCAAGCCCCTGCCCCCGCCCATGAAGCTGAGCAAGGAGATGGTGGAGGGGATGGGGGGCATGCAGAGTGAGCAGTACCAGGAGTTTAGGAAACAGTGCTACACCGCCTTCCTGCATCTACGGAGGTACCTGCACACACACACACACACACACACACACACACACACACACACACGCGCGCGCACACGCGTTTAACCAGAAGCTGACATACACAGATTCCACTGGAGCTGTCAGATCTAATACCATCCTCATTCATCTTGCTGGGAGCAGCATGGAAGGTTACGAGGGGCCAAGCAGGGGCCACTTCTGGTCAGCAGAACAGGATGCATAGCTGATCTAATGCATCTCCTTGTCTCCGTTCACTGTAGGTACTCCAACCTCATTCTCAATCTGTTCTCTCTCATGGTGGACGCTAACATTCCAGACATTGCCCTGGAGCCGGACAAAACGGTCAAAAAGGTGACGCTTTTTATGTTTTAGAGGGGGAAAAAAACAAATTTATCCAAGCTTTTTTTTTTACTTAAAAAAGTTTAAAATATTGTACGTATCTGAATATTCTCACCTCTCCAGGTGCAAGACAAGTTCCGGTTGGACCTTTCGGACGAGGAGGCGGTTCACTACATGCAGAGTCTAATTGATGAGAGCGTGGGGGCTCTGTTTGCAGCCGTGGTGGAGCAGATACACAAGTTTGCACAGGTGAGTCCAGAGATTGCCATTGTGCTCTCTGAATCACACCTGTTTGCATAGTCTTTCCACATATGTATAATTTGGTAAGAAGTGTAGACGCAACAGAAAAACAGTCATTCATTTTATTTGAATCGAGCTTTTCTAAAACCCCAAATAAGCTTCACAAGATTAGCAGGAAGCATGGCGACAGACCATATGACACAGAAAGAGGTTAAACAGACGAAGAGCAACTGCCGTTCAAACAAAGTTAAGGGAAAACAAAATAGCATAATAAAACAACGTGATATCAGGATAGAACTAAAATATTTCAAACTGGGTGGTCCACACATTTCTTTTGCAAGTTAGTTTGTGTAACTCGTCATTTCATCTCTCAAATCCCCCCCCCTGTATGCCTGTCAGCACTATTCACTCCAGGCTGTGCGCCGCGGAGGGATCTGAAGTAGAAAATATGTGGTTACTACCAACTCCTGCTTGGCAGTCCAACCAACCTGGTGCTCAATACTTACTGGCAAAAACAGCTACATTTGGAGCACAGATTAAGAGCAGAGAGAGTAATTCAATTGCCACATTACTTTATCATAGAAATTTTGTTTATGTGGGGTTATTATATATACATACATACATACATACATTATTGTACAGTATTATACAAAGTGGGATGAGGAACCTAAAGAGGTTATTACTATAGTGTAATAAAGTCAGTGGCAGTATTGTCGGTTTGTATGTTACAAGACAGAAGTGAGAAATGGCTCTCATTGTCATTAAGTCATATTTCTCAGTCGTTGAATGAATAAAGGTCTTTGTTTTCTGTTCCTGTCTCAGTATTGGCGCAGGTGAACCTCACCTGAGACCCTGGGGTCTGCTGCTGAAACGGAACTATGATGAAAGCTGTTGCTGCAGATACATAAGGCAGGGTGGGTCGCTTTATCCTTCCCGGGAGGTTTCTGGTGCCAGGTGTGTGTGTGTGTGTGTGTGTGTGTGTAAGAAAACACTGCTATACCGAGGCCAAGAATGCACTGCCAACATGTACTGCAAGACGGCGAAACAAAGACTCTTGACTAAAGCCATTCATTGCTTTTGTAAATATCATGTACATTAACCATGAATTAACTAATATGTATGGCCAAATAAAACATGTTGATTACAGTAAAGACAAAACAAAGTTTTTTCTTTGTAAAAAAAAAAAAAAAGTTGAGGATGTATTTATTTTTGGTTTGTTTTTCTGCAAGCCTTGGTCAAATTCTTGTTCTGACCACACAAACGTTATGACTTATTTTTTAGTTATTTATTTAGCATCGCCAACCATCTGTTCATAGTTATTATCCTTGCTGGGGGTGAGACGCAAGGTTAGCTACGCGGGATGATTCACTAAGCAAGTGACTCACTGCTCCTTTTTCAGTCAAAGATTTCAAAGCAGATTGCTAGCCTGAAAAAAACGGTGTATGATAAAAACAAATCTATGAAAGTGTGGATGCTTTTTTCGCATTTCGCACATTTCGCACCCAAAACATATATCGGTAACAGTTGATGTAAAAAAAGACTGAACCTCAAGAAAATTGGTTATTGGTCTAATACCTATAAGAAATAGCAAGTATCTTTCTTTCCAAGGGTTACTTGGCTATATCAGAGTATGCTGGATGAAATGGAGTTTATTTGATACCTGAAAAAATTTACTATAGCAGCTTGCTTCTGTGCACCAGTTACTGCTGGACGTTCCCTCACTTAGGAACAGGCCAATAAAAGGTGAACAGAGAATTTAATCGAATAATCTAACCATAAAAAGTCAGTTTCATAAGCCCTCCGGGTAAAATTATTATTTTTTTTAATTCGTATGTGTTTTGAACTTAGATGTACACACACACCCACAAGTTTAGTTTGGTCTGACTCACAACTGCCCATGCATTTGGCTGATCAAAATATCCCATCCCACAATATCAGTTTGAGGAATGTCGGACCACAAGCAGCTTGGCGGGAGGGCCGGGGTCAGGCATTTAGCGGGTCTTAAGGTCCGATCTGGGAGCGCTTCCCTCCCCTTCCTAATGTTTCGGAAAAAGTGAAACATCAGCAAAATGGGGGCAGAAACAAGATGTCCCTCCATGTTTTTTTACGCCAGATGCAGAAAGGGGTGTCAGTCACGGTTAGGAGGCAGAGGGTATTGAGGGCAAGAAGAGGTAGCTGTGAGTCAGAAAACAGACAGAGCAAAGAAACGAGTAAATAAACGCTTATTACCAAGGGGGGTGGGGGAGTGGTTGAAGGGGAGATGTTTACTGAAAGCATGGCGGTTCTCTTGGTTCTTGTGGACGGGGTTATGAAGTTCTCCTGGTTTGACAGTTGAGTTGTTATATGGTATTGAAATGGATCGTACCAACACAGGATTAGCGGAGGGAGTCAAGGGCAGATTTAGAGAGTTTATCTATGAACCAGTACCACACAACACTTTTGTTTTGATCCTGTAAAATAAAAGAAACCCCGTCTTGTCAAGTCAAACTACTCCCTACAGGCTCATTAGAGGCTTGTTGTCATGCCAACAGCAGGAGCGCACCGACACACCCGGGTCAACACCAGTCCGACTGCTTGTTTGGCAGGTGGTGCACAGCACAGGGGTTGTGGTGCCATCCTGTTCATTGGAGAGGCTTTGATTTCAGTCCTCAGCTCGGTGAGCGTCCGGCATCGTCTCCTCATGCAGAACCAGAGACACACGAGGTGATCAAACAAAGGGGGCGTGTCATAGAGCTCTGTCACAGCCCAAGTGTCCCACCGCAGCATGTCCAACGTCCTCCGTTTTCACTCAAGAGCCGGTACTCAGATACAGCTAGGGGGAAAGGGCAATGGAGGAGTGGTCGGCAAGAACCTCTAGGAAAATGTCTCCAGGATCTACAGGAGCTGTGCCGTCTGGCGGTGGTGGTGGTGGCGCCTGAAACGCAGAGTGGTACACTGGTTTGGCAGATCCACTTAAGATGAATGCATCGCAAAGAAAACCTTGACAGTTAACATGCAGTTGCATTGGTTTGTGATTGAGTGTATGAATAGGAACTAAGAGGGCAGGATGAGAAAGTGAAAGAGGGAGGGAAATAATCCGGGTACCGGAGTCTTGGGGAGATTTCGCAGGACAGGGGCAGCTTGTTTGCGTCTGATCAGGAAGAAGATGAAGATGGCGACGACAAGCACAAAGGAAATCCCTAACCCCAGCAAGAAGGGCAGAAGCAGCCCTGTGGAAAACACACACACACACACACACACACACACACACACACACACACACACAGCAGTATTGCCGTTGTACTCTAATTAATCATGCAATGTTTGTATTTCTAGACCATTACCATGAGTCTTCTTTTGCAAACATGTGCTATGCAAATTAAATAGCAGGATTGATGGAGCACTATGTTGTAACTTCCTTGACATTTTACTAGTTGTGACCCATAACGTTTAGTCAGCTGATCACAATGTATTTATTGGCTAGAATTAAATTCTTAACGGTAAGCGGCTTTCAGTTGTTCAATTGGGCATTTCACTGTCCTTTTTCTACACCAGCCACCCTACTACACATACCCCTTAATAAACAGCAACCAGATATTACAACATCTCAAATCCTCAAATCCCGTTTTGGAGGAACTCTATTTCCCCAACTTTGACCTCTGACCTGGTTTAGCCGCTGTGTGGACACACTGGGGCTGTGAGGCCGGGGAGGAGGTGGAGAAGGAGCGGGGTCTGAAGGAAAAGTTGGCCACGGCGCAGTAGTCCTGTCCAGGCAGCAGGCCCTGGAACTCCACCTGGGGCACCAGCTCCTGGGACCACACTGTACGGGTCTGAGTGAGAGATCGCCCCGAACGATCACATACCAGAACAACGGAAAGACTTTACCTGTTTTTATTTCATATAATATATGGATCCTCGTATAAATGTCAGTTAAAGACTAGGTGTCAGGGAATTGACAGAATTCAACGGAAAGAATGCATTGTTCTCACAAGAGTAAACAATCCAGCGTTTGTTTATCTGTCACACAGGTTGTGTCATGCAAGTCTCCTGGGTTAATAATACATTTATAGAAAATTGTATAAAACAATGTGTGAAAATACCCTCAAACAAAGAGCATCAGCACCTGGTAGTTTGACACGTTAAGCTGACTGTAAACAGTGACTGTGGTCCACAGGTCAATCATAGCAGAGAGGGGACAGCAGCCCTGTGGAGGGCACCTCCTGCTGGTGGCGCAGGGGAACTGCACTTGCACCGACGCCACGTTCTCTCGCAAGGACACGGACACCGAGGGGGGGCTAAAAGCTGGAGACGAGACGAGGAGGCTAAGAGGGGCTAACAGGCTTAGCAATTCTCATCTCTCCACTTAGCAATTAAGAGTCTCTGGGAGTTCTCGTTTTCAAAAGACAAAAGTATCTCCTCATAAATATCTTAATATCACTTGCATACACACATGCACGCATTTCTGAGGTAGAACTGAAACGAAAGAAACACATTAAACTGTCCCTGCAACCTCACCACTGGTAGATCTAAGAGCAGGCTCCTCTTTTAATCCAATGGATCAATGAGTAAATGTATTTCAAGCTAAGCAGTGTTACATTATTAGCAGGCTTTGAGAGAACAGTGAAGTACTGACTGAAATCACTGTAGTCGAACTTGCAGGGCTGGGTCCAGACGGTGGTGCCGGGAGCAAGGTGGACCCCCAGCCGGAGCATGTGGTACAGCTCGAAGTCTGAGATGGCCTGGGACACGTCACATCTCTGGGAGGACACAAACACACACCCAGGGACATCCCGCCATGGATCCCTGCAAGCGCACGCACACGGAAATTATTAAAGATAATTCATTATTCAGACTTCAACAAGAGTTGCAGAGATATAAGGGCAAGAAAACCCAAGATAACCAAATGTTTGAAAGAATGTTGGTTAAAGAAATACAAGATAGATTCATAAATAAACAAAAAAAAACGAGATCTTTTTTGGTAAATCAAATTCAAAAATAAAGTTTCCCCTCGTTTCTTCCTATCCTGCTTTCTAATAGGTAATAAAGATCTGAGTCTCTCATTGGATGTAAATTCCACCATCTTGCTAGTGATCAACCACAAAGATCAACTTTTTCACCCAAGTCAGACAAAGGTTGGTCTGTCTCTCTACCCCCTCCTCGCTTGCGCTCTTCCCCAAATAGTAACCCTTGTGTCTTGGTCTGCACGGTGTAGCTGGTGTTGTCGTTGGCTTGAGGACAATCCCACCACAGGAGGCATCCTAAATCCAGGGAATCCACAGAGGTGTTACAGACAGACCGCGTCGACCCTGAGGAGTTCGCACGCCATGCACATGCCAAAAATAGAGCAGTCATCCACAACGAACATGTCAAGCAGACACGCAAATGTCAGTATTTGTGTGTCGTAATGAAGGCACTATGAAGATTTCCGAATGAGCGGAGTATATGTGTGTGTGGGTCAGTGTGATACAACTCACCAGGGATGAGCCAGGCAGCAGTGAGACACACTCCAGTCAGAACATTCAACTGCAGGGTGGTTACACCTGGGATCACCATGTCAACGGTCGCGACACTCCAAGACGAGGTGAACTCTGAGCAGAACGACTCAACTTGAGTTTACTAGGATTCCCTGTTTGATACAAGTGCAGATTAAATCAGCAGATTACAATGTGCTGAGAGAAAGTAGAACAAAGAGCGATGAATAGGGTCCATTTTACGATGCGATGGATATGTAGTGAGATTGGATGAAGAGAGAGAGAGATCTGACTTCTTGTAGCAGAAAGGGTGTGGGATAATCTAATTAAAGACAAAGGCAAAGGAGTTTGAAACATCACTAATTAACAGAGAGGGCGGTGGGGAGAGATCACCCAAGAATCAAGATTTTTCTTTTACGAAGTGACTCAGCCTGTCAGAATTGAAGGCCCATTGAGGCCACTACTTGTCAATGTAGGTCACACCAAAATATTACCTTGAAAAAGAAAAGAAAATCCAGACAAAGGCTAACCATTCTTTAATATAACTTTAATTCAATTCCGTCTTTTTAAATAATACAAATCTGTACATCTCTTTGCTGAAGCTGTTCTTCAACCTTTCTTTCCCAAATGTATTAATATTAATAACAATAGTTTATAACAAATATAATAATGGTCAAGTGCTTTATCAGGCAACCAAAAAAGAAATGCAAGGAGGGATCATACAGCAACATAAAAATAAATCAGTCAAA
The DNA here is from genome assembly GCA_036024795.1 of Galaxias rostratus. Classification (NCBI taxonomy): domain Eukaryota; kingdom Metazoa; phylum Chordata; class Actinopteri; order Galaxiiformes; family Galaxiidae; genus Galaxias; species Galaxias rostratus. The sequence continues at coordinate 4,580 of JAVQJS010140747.1, read as the reverse complement.
GGAACAGTGAAACAAACGCACACACCTCTCAGATTTGACCAACAGACTTAGATGCTGGCACAGAAATGAACACTGACCTCAGCCGACGGCCCATCCACTCATACAGGCAACAAAACATTCATAACAGTAATACTAATCAAAAACATTCCTCATCGTTAGCATTATTATCATAAAAAAAAAAAAAAAAACACCATGGCTCGGGAAAAGGAGAAATGTACAGCGATCCAGAACCCTGGACCATTCCGAAGCAGTGTTCACATGCTGAAGCATCATCATTTCAATTCAGTCAGTCAGTCAGTCAGTAGTCCCACACAAGTCCACTGTGTGGGTCTCACCTTCAATGTCCCTCGCCTTTTACAGCACAGCTGAAATTACAGCATCTACCGCCCCAGTCCAGCAGGTGGCGCTGCCCAATAAGTTGCCAGAAGAACCAATCAGTTCAATGTCTCTCCCTCTCTGGACGGGGTTTGTTGGTCCCTATCCCTCACCATTGACACAGGGCCAGGAGACTAAACCCAGGACAAGCACAGGATATTAGAGAGAGCTACTGCCTGCTTTAGCAGCTGACTTAGCTCCGCGTAAACCAAACAAACTATGCAGCTTTTATCCTTATGAGGAGGAATAGGGAATGTGTTAAGATAAAACTGGAGGTGAAGAGGAAGGGATGGGGGGGGTGGGGTGCACCTTCTCATCTGAAGTCCAGTCTTTATGTCCGTGCCCCGGGCAGCGTGAGGCCCAGCTCCGGGCTGGTGGCTCTGGAGGTCGGGGACTGGGCAACGCCCTTGGGTCCGCGGCACAGCAGGCTCCGGGTGGCCCCCGAGTCAACGTTCAGGTTCTTGTAGGGGTTGCTCCGGCGCGGGGGCGTGGCCGCCGTCCTCAGACACACAGATGGGAAGCGGAAGCCGGCCAGGCAGCAGCCGGGACAGGACACCACCTCCTCCTGCTGCTCCAGGGAGTGTCCCGAGCCGGAGCCGAACGGCGAAGGCCCAGCAAGGTCGTCCTCCGACGGGGAGCGGTAGCCGTTGCCGGAGTCTCCCCAGCCCAGAGGCTCCAGGCCCACCGGGGTGTTGTTGTTGTCCAGCGGGTAGAGGGGTGGCAGGCAAGGGGGGGCGTTGGAAATGGGAGGGGTGGTCCCCCAGCCATTGGAGTAGGGAGGAATCGCGGGGGGATAGGTGTTTGAGGAAGGAGGAGTTGAAGGGGTGGAGTGCTTGGAGAAAGGTGGGAGGGGAGTGTGGTGACGGGTGTCCGGGGAGCTGGTGCAGTCCATCGGCTCCTCATCCTCCTCTTCCTCTTGGTCCAACAGTTCCTGAGACAGCAACTCCAGAGGAAGGCCCGAGTCATCATCGTGGAGATCCACACTCTTCCCCTTGCCCATCTCCGCCTCCTTCTCCTCACCCCTTTCTCCTCCTTCAAATTCCTGGCTGTCCCAGTTTATCTCTCCATTTATCCTGTTTTTCTCTGTGTCCATGGGTGACGGCGGCGGGGACGCAGCCGTCTCGTTGAGGGCCGTGGCGGGGGCGGGGGCGAGGAGCGGAGGGGCCGAGCAGGGCAGAGACAGGCAGCGGCGGTGCTTGCGGGTCGGGCCCCCGTGCTCAGACGTCGGGCTGTTACTGCAGGAGTTGGGGGGGAGCGCGAAGGTGAGGGAGATGACCGACTTGCTGGGCGTATCGAAGAGTTTGATTTTCCCGCCGTTGAGGTCCTCTCGCTGGGAGAATGGGTTGACCCGGGTGGGAGGGGCTAAGGTCAGGGAAGGGGGCGTGGCCGGATGCAGCATGTCTGATTTGCTCCGGGAGAGGCCGGGGAGACATAGGGACTGCGTCCTCACAGGGCTGTGATCTGGAGACACAGCTGGAGAGGGAGAGAGATCATCAACAATCTGAAGTTATATCAAATCAAATACAAGTTTAACAATTACCCCTGTGGCAGTCTGTGAGACAATGTGATCAGTTGAGCAATGAGCAATATCTCTATTGCAAAATATAAAATTCATATTTGTCATAACACCAGATAGAAACTATCAATATCCACAATTAATGGACACTTCAAAGTAAGTATTGTACTTACAAACACTGGGGGTTTGACACTATTTTTCGTGGGAAACTATTCAGAAATGTATTCTCAGAATTTCCTCTTACAAAACCCTTTGTGAGGAGCCTTTTCCATGAGCCCTCCCCACAAGAGTGATTAGAGTGGCCGGGACCACCTGGTGGGCCCTGGCCTCCTCGACTGATAACCTCTATTGACTGGAATTAACCATCCCAGCAGCAGCGCTGACTAAGACCACCCTGGGTAGAAACACACACACACACAGTCTGACTCACACTTCACTGCTGCTTCATCCTTCTGTGCCCTCTCTGCCTCTCTCCTCTCCAGCTCCACTACGATGGCAGAGAACGGCGGACGACGCTGAGCACTCATCTAAAGGACGACACAGGAAATGATCATCGTATTTCAGAAGTACAACAACAGCTGTGTTTAGACGAGCGGCAGTGGTCTTACGTTGCAGCAGGTGACAGCCAGCTCCAAGAAGGCAGGGGGACAGTCCCCCACCATGTGCTGGAAGGCCTCCACATCCAGGCCGAAGTCCTACACACACACACACACACACACACACACACACACACACACACACACACACACAGTAAGCTAGGAACCCAAACAAACACACAGGCCAAACAGTACTATAGCCCTGACTGACCAAAACTCCAACTCAAAAAAATGAGAAGAGTACCTATCAAGGCCAATTTCAGATTTTCTCAGCAGCAGAAATATATATATAAAAAAAATTATGTTCTAGATGCCTAAAGCCACCTTTGTATAGGGATATTACATAATTTTTCAAATTAAACTGTGTTGAGACTACAACCATCCAAAAAATAGAACAGGCGTGAAAACTTTGGGAACAATCTGCGAGGAAAGAAGAGACAAGCACAGTGAGCATCTGTTGAATTATCTGTTGCATGAACTACCGCTAAAGGCACTGCAGTGAGACTGCTATTACATAAGCCCACCACAAGAGGGAGACATGCTCTCAGTCCCAATGCAGCAAAAAGAAGATTAAAGCCTGCCTCATAGCATGGCCTCCGCATTTCATGTGAAAAGTCTAATGACAACTATAAGCCACAAGCTGAAGGACCACCTTTCTTGTCCTCCTAACACCTGTCCTCACATGTTGTCTCAACACAACACGTAGCGCTGAAAGACACTGCGCTTGGTGAGCGAACGAGTTCGATGACAACGGGAACGTAAACGTTAACGACAGGGTTGCCCTCTGTCCGTCCTCACATACCTCAGTGCGGGGGAGAATGTCAGGGTCGGCTTGTATCCGGGCAATGACCTCACAGAGGATGATGCCGTAGGCAAACACGTCCACCTGGAGAGGAAGGACGACGCTGGTCAAATAAACCACACATCCCAGAATGCCATGGAATACACACGGGCCTCTTGTATTGCTTCGTGAAATTGTGTCATATTGTCTGTGTAGTTTCCATGTCGACATATGTCCACAATTGAATGTCCGCCCCATGTGTAGGAACTGGACTTAAGCCAGGATATCATTAAAAAGATGAGCGCAGTTTGCCGCACTGTATTCTCTATAAACCGTTGATTTGAAAGAACGTCTGTGGATTAATCCAAGAGTTCGATGTTCTTGACCCGGTAAAATAAAATAAAAGACAGGCCTTAAATGCTTCGTAATGGGGAACTCTACAAATAAATCCCAGAAAGTTCAATCAACTAAGTGTTAGGAGCAGACTTTGGTCCGATGCAGTACCTTCTCATTGTAGATTTCCCCTCGCAGCACTTCCGGCGCCATCCAGTAGGGGGAGCCCACCACGGCCAAAGGCTCCTGGCCCTCTGCATCACTGCAAGCAGAAGGAAAAGGATAAGGCGTGCTCCACAACCAGCCTGACAACTACGTCCTGCTGGCTGGCATCGCTGCATCCCCTCATGTTCACCACGCGGCTCCAGCTAATCTCTGACCCGGTCTGACTACTACACTGTGTGACACACGGGAGGGAGGGCAGCCAGGCACGCCAGCCTTCTACTGGGGCTCTAGAGCACGCACAGGACAGCCACTGAGGCAGAGAGAGTGAGAGAGCGCAGGAGAGAAAGCCACACACAGACAGAGAAACGTCAACAGAGAGATAGACAGTCTGCAAATGAGACAGAGGCACAAACAAGCAGACAGGCAGAATAAAAGCAAGACAGACAGATACCCAGGAAGACAGACATGTACTTTGAGGCAGAAAGGCAGATGAAATTAAATATCAGAAAAGCATCCAGGCCCTCAAACTCACATTCTTTTAACACAGAGCAGGGGCTTTGTGATGAGAAATCAGAATGTGTTTGTGCGTATCTCAGGGGCAGCAGTGTTGCAGTTGGGTTACAAAAAAGGAAAAGTGTTGAGCAATTCTAACTGAACAAAAAGGAAGGAAAACAACGTTTGTGGGGGCAAACACACATATGATAGCGCGCGCGCGCACACACACACACACACACACACACACACACACACACACACACACACACACACACACAACAAAGAGGGTGTTTCCTGGCCCACCCTTCTTCAAGTGTGA
>JAVQJS010140744.1:0-10064 GCA_036024795.1 Galaxias rostratus | reverse complement strand
TGAGTTTTCGTTTATACATATGAAATGAAAATGATTGATTTTGGTCTGCTTCAATTTTTATTTTTACTTCTAAACTTGTCCTGTGCTAGAAAACATCCTTGTCCCAGACAAAACTTCACATCTTCAAACAATTAGAAAATGAGTTAAAAACCTCCAAAATCTAAAACGAACAATACCTATTGATAACATAGATGTAGAAATTTACTATTCATAAACATGTTTCATTTTAAATCTTTTTTTTAAATTATGCCAATTTAAAATGGTGTCCCCGATTGTGCACAACAGCATCAGATTCCAACAAAACATAATCAGGCATAAAAAGGGTTAGCTATATTCTAAAAAAAAACCTCTCTTTCACTTCCTGGTTTAAAAAAGGTGGGAATGTGTAATCCACCGGAGACAGAATGTCTGCAGACAATATAACCCTAGAAAGGAGTGTCACTTTAATGGTATGGGTATGTGTTACAATTACGGGACAATATTAAATGTAGATATATTATCACATTCTTAGTTGTACTAAATGGGGTCTGTTGAGTTCTGACAGGAGAAAAGGTCTTTCACAAGTTATTATTTTGTTTGAAAGTTGACCAGTTCAGTTAGCCGAGTTATGTGTGCACAGCTAGGACCTGTGCAACTTGTCTTTTTAATGACATTGTTTTTAGATTTACTAAGTTTTACTACAAAGTGCAAACCCTCGCTAGCAAGACTGTATTGACTTAGAATGTAGTTAAGTTGATTGAAATCCATAAAGGAGACATATTCTTATGTTTTATGTAAAGAGGCAGTAGTCTGTTTGGCTACGATGACATAGGCCTATAACACATAGAATGTAAACTTTAAATGTCGATTGCTTGTGAATGTAAGTGATGCAATGGTAAAAAAAACAACCATAATCTGTGCCTAATGTGATAGGGTCATGCATCCATGCACCATTTAATGTTTATGTTATGTAGTCGCAACAAGAAGTCAGCGGCAGATTACAATTAGAAAATTGTAACTAGCTTTTGCAATGCAGGTTAGCGAAACTGCTCTGAGGAGAGTATCACTGCTTCCAAAGGGAGTACAAGCACTATGACATGGAACATTAAGTTTTTCTAATGCTATTGAATCAATCAATAGAATCATATATATTTACCGTCACCTTGGTAGACAAGGTTTTAGCAAGATTTAGAGCTGTCACATGGTTCCGCATCAGCTTGATCAAATTACACTGTAATGGTCCTTGATCTGCTATAAATTGCGCGGGCATGCAGACTCAGAGTAGGACAGAATCTAGATCAAGTAAGAAAGATTTAAGAAGGCAAAGGACATTTTTATTAAGTCAATTGTTAAGAATGAAAACAATCAATGACTTACGATGGCAATTTATAGGTGGGTTTCCCATTGGCACATATTATCAATTGAATAGCATGAGGTAGCCCAGTTTTTGCTCATGACATGTTTTGAACTGAATGCACAATGTTTTAACACATTCAAGCATTGTCAGTGAAAGCCTGACCTTGATGAAAATAAAACCAAACGGTAGTAGGATACGTCATCGTCATAAGTGTCCACCATTGTATCATGATGAAAAGGCACCACCAATCTAGCAGCAATAAGCCCCCTTGTCAACAAACAGGGTTTGGACCGCAGTCCGCTTGTGCCGTAGTGGTAGGTTGTGTGGTTAAGGCGGTAAGTCGAATAACTGTGATACATGACATTGCCTATGCGCAGGGAAAAGCATTTCTAATTATTATCATGATCAGGCCTGTTTTTGTCGCCTTACATAGGCCCACATTTATATTTTTATTATTATTTCTAATCGGTTTCTGTCCCCATTAAAATTAACGGGGACATGGTTTTGACTGGAAGAGAAATTTCACGGTTATCTGCCGCCAACTAACGTTGATGTTATGTATTTGCGTGTTGTTTAGTTTGTACCGGCTATCTTGGTAATTATGAGATTGAAATGACTGGGTATGGAATACCTGTGCGCATCAAACTAATACTAGTAACAGAACGGCACATCATTTTCCACAGAGGTTTTACACCAGGATTTGTAAATTGATTACTTTCAACGGCCTTCTATCAATCAAATGAAACTGGTTTATGATAGCTTTCTATAACGCTGCAGAACCAACTTCCTAATGGCCAAATTATGACAAGCTAAAATTTATCAAGGGTTCTGCACAATTCACACGCCCTAATGTTAAATAATTGTTTGGGGCTTTTATTTTGTGAACTCTTAACAATCACAATTTGGATATGGAGCTATGCTATATTCATGGATATTAGCCAGCATGCTCGCTGAGCCATACCGAGTACTGGTGATAATGTCTTCCGTTGGCAATGAGACCATTTAGCTAATTTTAATTGCAGTTGCAGTCAAAGTTTCACAGTTCCATTCCTTCATGCTGAGATAATAATTAACAAGGCAAAACTACTATAATAACAACGTAATTAAATATGCCATGTATTTGTTTAAACTAAACTATGCTAATTGTACCAGACTGCAATAGCCTAATTATGTAATTTCCCCTTCTAACAAATTGTTGTACATCTTGGATTTCCCACAATTTACCATAGTAAAAATGATTTAGGCTACGTATGTTTCTATCAGAGGAAATTACCTATCTATCTTGGGAGACAGCTGTACACATAAGGGTAGAACTTACATATTTGTCCTTCATAGCAGCTCCCCTCAAGGCTTCACAAATCTAAAAACACATCTTATATAACCTGTGGTGTATGTTTACATATCTAGTTCAAGTTTTAGTGGCCTATCTGCCATGGTTGTCCAGCTAGACCTGTGTTTGTGTACTCCTAATAGGAAAAGCATGCTTTTTCATTCTTTGTGTTTCACAAATCATGTAGAGGTTTCACAAATCTAGCACACACACAGCTACACACACCCAGCCCTGTCTGATGTAGGCAAACTACAATGCAAACCTATGCGCCAAAGGAATGATTTGCTAATGCGGTCACGCAGAACTATTAACCGGTCTTAACTAGTTATACTCCTGCGTGAGTACCTACGTGGCTATCAGCCATAGAGATGAGTTGCCAAGAGAAGCTGGTGTTCCACCCGATTGCCTTCTTTGCTTCCCCTTTTCCACTTACATACATACCACACATTTGTCATATGCCACACAAGCACAGGGACAACACAACTCCACAAAGACACAATGAAGCACTGAAATAAAATTGCACAACATTTTAAGACCCTTTAAAACTGTACTTAAGTATACTTTAAGATAATAAGGATGCTGAGACACCCTGTAAGCCTACAGTGGAAGACATTATTGTGGTGTAGTCAAACCACTGCCAGACATGTCAGTCTATCTAAATTACTTTGGCCCTTTGCAACCACCCCATGTTATGAAATACAGAAACTCTAGAAGTGCACTTATGTTTTTATTTAAATATAAATTTGTATGTCAACTGAATGCTTTATATGAACTACAGGCAGCCATATTACATATTTCCAAAAAGTATAAAATAAAGAATAACGCACATTGACAAGTTTCTGAAAATGGTCAACGGAATCAATCAAACGTTATACGGAACTCCTTTTCCTGTTCTTTGCGGCGGTTATCAAAAAGTTTGGAGACGTCCTCCACTCTTCTCTGTAAAAGCACTGTAAATTTTCAATTCATGATTACACAAAATCACCATAGAACCATGAGTACACATACATTAAGTATATTGACTGTATACATGATCTCTATATTGTAATTAACATTACACATGACAAACTTGCGCCTTCCCAATTATGGGGTTCTGGAGACTTACCTGAATTCTGATCAATCCATTGTAGAGAGTCCATATGTGCATTGAGAATTTTACAGATCTGCTGAAGCTAAGATGAAAGTATATTTATTATATTTTTTCTATCAATTAATTTGACAGGCAGTCATTATAGTAAGCTTCAAACACATGCCATGTACAGAAATGATAACAAGCAGGTCTTACTGGATCACTGGTATCCGCGGGTCCACTGGACGTGTTCAGGTGTTCAATTATCTCTTTCAGGTCTTGCGACATCCTTTTCAGTTGTGCATCTACATTCTCAGCAAGCTTATATCTACAGGAAATGAAGAAATGATAAAAGGTTGACTAGAAATTATATCCATGTCAATAAATCCTCTTGAGTGACAGATATGATAAAATCCAAAATCCAATTTGTCAACTTATTGGTGGGTGCTCTTAACAAATAATTGCGCAATCTAGGGCCAAAGCTGAAATACTTAAGATGAACAAACACCAGCTAACGTTTCAAAGGGGAACGGTAATTTAAAATCTAATATTTGTAGATTGTAACTACATTCATCAACAACTTTCTAGTAGCCCTTCACAACAATCCCCTTGCCAATTATTGATGGGAGGATAACTGCAACATTTTAGAAAAATCACCTTAGTAATGCAATCTGCATTTTTGTACTGCATCCTTATCTAGGAACTGTCCCAATATTTTGAGAAAAACAACAACTTTTGTACACTCATACCCTGTACCTCCGATTAATTTAGATAGTAATAAGAAAATGAGATAATACACAATACAGATAATAAATTATTGTGTATGTTGATGGCCTCAAGTCACAGCCATCATTTGTTTTCTTCTGAATAACTCCTGATCAAATAATTTGTATTACCATTCTAAACATTTTTTTCTTAATTTAGTATTTCCCAGTTAGTAAACACAATGTTATTGCACCTAGATGACTAATGACTAGTAATTATACATAAAAAATATTGATTTAATATTATTGATCCTGCTAACAAGAAAACCAAAAAAAGGTAGCGACCTTGCTCTTAACCTGGGCTGGCTGTGTCATTACATTTCTAGGAATTGATCATTGTCCAAGGATTAAAAAGCATAATTGATTGACTAACTTCGATCAATCTTATCAACTTAGAGCGTTAGATTAAGTTCAGTGTTTACAAAACATTAGGTAAAACGAGAACGTCTGAGATTTTGGATGGATTTGACATCAGATTAGATTCATTAAGCACAAACTCAAATTTTCAGGAGTGAAAGAACTCTCAAATTCTGACCTTTCAGATCACTGATTTTTACCAATAAATCAAAGATTTGTGACACTTATGGCAAAACAGAAAGACTAAATATGTACAGCTATTCCAAAAGACTACAAGACTTTCACAGACTTGTGGGCAAGTTGACTATCAAATATAGCCGGCTAGACGTTGTAGACTCATTGTTTATTGATTTCTTGAGCCCTATGAGATAATATGGCAGTGGAAATGCATTTACAGTAGTTATGCAGCTGGGGGCACTGTAGGTAGTTGTTTAGATAGTTGTCAGGGTGACTTCGACACTGCTAGTTTGAATAGCTAATACTGTAATCTAGATATGCAACAAGAGCAAAGTACAACAACAGTATAAGCACTTTGCATAGCCATTGAGACACCCCCTTAAGGCTAGCACTGCTAGCACTAGCAGCGGCAATGTTAACAAGAAGCCCCAGATGCTACAGTGACAGGGATAATATAAATCCAAATGGCTTACACAGAACTGCAAAACGTACTCACCATAATAATGAATGTCATAACAAACTTTAATGCAGGTAAATGCATCAATATTCCATTGTGAACCACAATATACAAATCTACTTTTCCAGTATGCTCGTTAGGGTGTTTATTAATATGGTGAATACGTTTTGTACTTCTGCTTAAAAAACATGAATAGGCTTTATGAAGATAACGATACAAATGGCTTAAACAGAAGCGTAAAACTTACTCCCAATAATAATTTATTGATAACGCCACGGTATCACAAACAATATGCGACAATTGGCTACACATTACCATTTACCACCATTTTCGGCATTCATTATTATGGCGAGTATGTTTTGCAGCTCTGCTTAAGCCATCTATATTATTATTATTATTCATCTATATTATTCTCTTAGTAAAGACTCTTTCTATAGTCTTTAAACAAGTAAAATGTACATTTATGCATTTTAAGCAAGTAGGCCTACCTGTGGGCTGGTCTGCCTTTTATCTCGCGATTGTTAACGCTAGGAGCATTTTGGGGATTCAATGTCTCAGTTCAGTCACTTTGAAATTTTTAATTTTCAATAAACCAATAGGACCTACATATGTAAACTGAATTCAACCTGTGGATATTCATGTTTAATGGCAATAAAAATGCCTAGATTCACATTAAATAACGCTACACTGGTTGAATTTGAGACCCATTTGATGAGTGTTTCATTGATATTGGGGGGTGCGGGGGGGGTGGTGGTGGTAGTACTGATATCTCCCATAACAAGTCACTACTTTTTGAAAGAAATTGTCGACTACTAAAATTCAGTCGTTGTGAAAGCCCTATGGGGAACTAAAAACTAAAGTAGATGCTTTGTAATACACCAATTATCTTAGTTTTAGGAAAAGTATATTTTTCAAGCCATGTCAAAACTTGCGTTCTCTCGCGTTCCTCGTCTGCATTCTGCATGTAAATAGTTCCATTGTGTTCTTTGACTGATTCCTCCAGAGGAGCAAGCAGATCTTCAAGTTCTTTCTGTTGGGACAAGATAAAGTCCAGCTCCTGATCCAGCCTAATATATAAAGAAGAGGAGACAGTCAACAAAGTACCCAATAAATATTTCTGTAGCATTGGTGACAACTTCACATTCTGCAGATTCCCTGGAAAAATAAGATCCAGAATAAACATTACCTTCTCTGGTCCAGTTTAACCTTCTCCATCTCCTTGTGAAGAGATGTGATCTGTGACAAGACACAAAAAATATTTATTACATCAGTCACTTATTTAAAAATGAGAGGGACTCCTGAATCAAATAGAAAAATTGCTTCTGCAAATGTTGAACAGCGAGAGATGTAACCAATTTGTTGAGCAATTTTGCCAATTAATTTTCCTAGGTTACTGTTGTAACTAACTACTCAATCCAAATCCTGATTGCTAGATCTAAAAACCAGGACTATTTGTTGCTAACCTGTGGGCATTTTATATACTCTAGCAGATCTGAAATTGCTATCTGAATTTCACGCATAACTGGGACAAGAACTATTTCACCCAGCAAAGCTACATTTGAAACCGCAAAACCATAGTGAAATAACACTCTAAAAAGTTATGATTGGTAGAATTTAATTAAGGGAGAATGATTATATGCAAATTAGCAGTCAACAAAATACAGGTGAGGATTATCTTTTATGGCGCACTAGGCCTGGACCTTGACAAGTTAGTAGCACAGTCTGAAATTGTATTATTTTATCTTTCAAGAGAGGTTGTGGGCCAAAAAGCCTAGCCCTATGCTATATAACCAAAACCTGGTGAACATCGCTACATTTACTATTTTTAATATCTAAATATTTTCATGTCTGTGAACCCAGTTTTGGTGTTTTCAAAGTCAGGATACCCCAATTACAAATGCAAACTGACCCGACAAACTGAGAAGCCTACCAACAGAACTCAGGTTCATCTAAATGAAATCAATATCATCCATCATTCCATCAAACATTACAAGCATTTTGGCTGCATGCACCTCATCTTGGAGTCTTTGTCACAAAATGATGTTAGTAATGTTTGTCTGTTATAGAGAATGACCAAAGTTAAACTATGGGTTTCTTAAAACAAATATGCAAAACGGGGTTCCAAATTAACCAATTAATTAACTTGGCATCTCTAGTCATTTGGATTTACAAATAAATCCTGGATTATAATTATAATGGCACAAAATAACACAGATCAAAGACAACCGCATTAGACCACATTATTAAAAAAAAACTCAATATTTCGACATTTAAAAACCGTCTCACGTTACTGCTCAATCAATCAAATTATTCCTTTTTTAGTGTTAAGCATAGAAAACACTTACACATGGTGCAAATCTTGAATGCATGTTAATGTAGCAATGACATTGACCTACGCGATAATTAGCTTGCTTCAGCCACGGATGCATTATTTAATATGAAGCACTTTGGGGAATTTTCCTTGTTTTCAGACAGCTAAAAGTAGGCAAAAATACATCACTGTATCATAGAGCTAAAATGTATATCCATCCATCTATCAGCAATACTGCTTATCCTATGAAGGATTGCGGGGGGCTGGAGCCTATCTGGTACAGGCCGCCGGTCTAACACAAGGCTAACACATAGGGCGAGACAACCACTCACATTCACACCTTCTGACAATTAACCTACACCTTTTTGGACTGTGGGAGGAAACCCACGCCTACAAGTGCAGAACATGCAAACTCCACACAGAAAGTGCCTATGGTCAGGTGGGGATTGAACCTGGGACCTTCTTGCAGTGAGGCAACAGTGCTAACCACTAAGCTGCCCAGTTAAAATAAATATCACAATATAAAATTCTAACTCCCATGGCTCAACCCAACCAAACAAATTGTATAGCTAGTGACACAAGCAATGAAAACTTCACCAGTGTCTGAGTACAAAGAAAGAGCTGTTCAGTTTGGAGGGTGTAGACCTTGATTTTCTTTTGGTGAATTTATTTTTTGGGCAGTTTATTAATCAGGCCGTTTTCTTGACGGTATTAAAAAGATTTGTGCGAGCAAGTTGATTTAGGGTAGCACATAGATTTAAAAAATGTATTTAATATATTTGTTTGACTAGGTGTTTTATATTATTTGCTGTTTGACGGCCTCGCTCAAGGTCATGTTCCGACAGGAGTTTTGTTAAATATGAATCCAAGTTTGACCGTAGAATGTGATGGGAATAGGTAGGAATTGCGGTTTAAGCAAGAGGAGCACTCAATATTTCTGTGCACTTTTGGCCTTTAATTTTAGACAATTTCACACAGTCTTGCAACGACTGCACAGTGGTGAGTTTTAAAATGACAATAAAATGCTTTTCATAATAAAATAGGGATATATTGCATATTTCAGTGATTTAAGAATTTACAATTGTATTCATATTAAATAAAATGTGTATTTTTTATAAAACTGCTGAAATTGGGAATTTTGTCACACAAGAACAAAATCTACGCTTTTGGAAATTAAATGAAAAAGCAAGAGCTGTACGGATCGTAACACTATGTTGTGAAAATACATTTTACTGTTTCAAAACGCTACACAAATGTGTGATTTGTTTCACCACTCCGTGAATCAGCCATATTTTAACTACATAGCAGCGGTTCTCCTTGTCCAGGCTACCAAGAAAAACAAAAACCGTTAAATTAATGTGATCTCCAAAACTGCTTTTACTATGTAGCTTTTTGAGTGATTTAACCCATTCATTCCAATCAAACTTTAATTTGCCGCGTATAGATTTATAACAATTTGTCTATCTCGTAGCCAGGTCATGATGTATGTGCACTGTGGCCCACAATGAATTAACCATTTATATGCCGGAGGTGTCAGTGTCCCTGTGATCCTGGGAGCTGTATTGTCGGGGGCAGTAGCCCCTGATAGGGTCTCCCATGGCAAATTGGTCCCAGGTGAGAGTCGAGACTAAGCGCGATTCAGAAAACCCCAGATGAAGCGGCACCAATCGGACTACGTAACCTCGCCCAGAAGAGGGAAACCGGGGCTATCCTCTGGAGCCAGACCCAGGGGAGAGGCTCGCAGGCGAGCGTCTGGTGGCCGGGCCTTGACCCATGGGGCCCAGTCGGGCACAGCCCGAAAAAACAACGTGGAGCCGCCGCCTTGTGGGCCCAGCACCTGCAGGGATAGGCATTGGGGTCGGGTGCAATGCCAATCGGGTGCCAGGCGTAGGCGGTGACCTAGTCGTGCTGACCCCTGGCAACGTAGACTAATCCTAGGGACGTGGAATGTAACCTCTCTGGTGGGGAAGGAACCGGAGTTAGTGCGGGAGGTGGAGAAGTACCAACTAGACATAGTTGGTCTTTCCTCAATGCATTCTTACAAGTCCCCGCCTGGGCCCTGCTATATTGGAGTTTTCCTCGGTAAATGAGAGGGTTGCCTCTTTGCGGCTGCGAGTCGCTGGGGGGAAGGTTCTGACTGTTGTTTGTGCTTATGCACCAAATGGCAGTTCGGAGTATCCGGCCTTCTTGGAGTCGCTGGGTGGGGTCTTGGAAAATGTTCCTTCTAGTGATTCTATAGTTTTACTGGGGGACTTCAACGCCC
>JAVQJS010140727.1:0-23702 GCA_036024795.1 Galaxias rostratus | reverse complement strand
CTCCCTCCCTCCCTCCTTCTCTCTCTCTCTCTCCCTCCCTCCTTCTTCTCTCTCTCTCTCTCCCTCCCTACCTCCGCCCCAGGGTCGGTGTGACTCGGTCGGGGCCCGGGGGTGGGAGGCGCGGCCACCTCGGAGCTCCTCTCACCCGGGGGGGGGGAAGACGCGGCTCGTCATCCAGGGGGGGGAAAGACCGCGCACGGGCTGAGCGGGTGTCATCGATGGTGTCGGTGCGTCCGGAGATCAGAACCGGGCCCTTGGAAAACATGCTTTCGTTCTAAATCCGGCCTACAAAAGCCATGCCTCCCTGGCTTGACAGGGAAGCCCTATTGGACCCCGCAGGAAACCGCTCCACAGCCCCCGGCATCGAATCTTCCCCAGAACCTGGCTATTCCCTCACCCCGGCGTGAGACCGAGCTTCAAAAAGCCGAGCCTGGCATGCTGAATGTTACAAATGTAAGGCGGGGGGGGAAACCGCACGCAGGAAGAAAACTTTATTTTTCTTCTCTTTTGGCACGTTGTAAATATAAAAAGGGTCCGCGCACTGTGATCGCCCACGATCCCCGTCTCTCTCACCCCCGGGGATGTACTCCAGCTCCAGCTCTGACCGGAGGCAGAGCACCGAAATGCACACACACACACACACACACACACCCCTTCCCCATTGCGACGTTGCACTGAAAGCCTTGAGAGGCGAGACAGCACGTGTGCGTGTGTGAAGAAAAGCGTCAAAAGCCACACGGCGGCGAGGCGGTCCCAGGAACAGCGCCGCGGCGCTCCGAACACTCCACTGTTCCTCTGTCTGGCCTCGGAACACCGAGGGATAATGGAGGATAACAATAAGATGGGCCAGGCTCACTGACTAAGTACCCTCGGATGGACGGGCAGTCCTCTGTGGCGGCATCGGGTCACGACACAGAGTGCGTGCGTGCATGTACGTGCATGTGCGTGTTTACTCATGTGCATACAATGTTAGTGCGTTTGAGAATATGGTGCTAGCGTGCAGTACACGGAACACGTGTTGCCTTTGCAATCTCGTGCTCAGTGGCCGAGAGCGCCGTGCGGCGCAGGTTATGGTGTGATGTCAACTTCAATTAGCCAGTCATGCCTGAGGCTCATTACTCATAGACCACTCGGGAGAAGAAAGGAGGAGGAGGAGGAGGAGGAGGAGGAAGAGCACGGCACTGGGAGGCCTGCTCAGTGGAGAGGTGACAAGACTGTGATAAGGGCATCCACACCAGGTTCACGACCTCTGATTATCGCCCCCCCCCCCCCCCTCCCTCCCTCTGCCTTTAACAGCCCTCCTCCTCTGTCTTTCCTCCAGCCTACCACTTGACACCTCCTGCAAAAGCAACGGGGAACCAATGAGGCGTGCCCAATCAGAAGCCTGTTGTCGTGCAGCGATCGCACGAGGAGGGGTAGAGAGACGATTGCGACCCCCAGAAGCCGGACGCTCACCTTCAACACCTCACTCGACGTGAGAAACTCAAAGTGGAAAAACAGCCAAAAAATAATAATAATCACCAGGTAACAGCTTAGCGCTCCACTTCGACACGGATATCGGTCGGCTGCGAAACGTGTTCCGGCACCTTGCCGTCAATTAGCAGCCGCTTTTCTCCCGGCCGCTCCAACGAGAGCGAGCGAGCCCCCTGGCTGAAAGGCCTTCCCATGGTCCTGATTGGGAGAGTGGTCACTTGACGGAACACATGATACACTTTTTCCACTTTAACTGCTCACTGCCAGCAGTACAATATGTATACATGTAGCATTTTATATAGATACATTTTTCCACTTTAACTGCTCACTGCCAGCAGTACAATATGTATACATGTATCATTTTATATAGATACATTTTTCCACTTTAACTGCTCACTGCCAGCAGTACAATATGTATACATGTATCATTTTATAGATACATTTTTCCACTTTAACTGCTCACTGCCAGCAGTACAATATGTATACATGTATCATTTTATATAGATACATTTTTCCACTTTAACACCCAGACCGCTGCTGCCGGAGGCCAGCGACGCTCCCAAAATCCCCGCGCCGCTCCTCGCGCCGTGCACGAGTCGCACGGCGTCTTTCCTAGACTCGATGCGGCGCAATACACGGGCGCGCAGACTCCCACTCACCTCTGTGATGTGGAAAACCTAAAGAGTTCTGCCCCCTTGCCCCCTTCCCCCAACACCTGCATTTCCACTTCCCGTTTCAAACTCTTAAGTCATTTGCTTCCTCGACTGTGCACACAAGCAACCCACACAGACACGCTCTGTCTAACCAACAGAAATAAAAAAATAAACACCAGTAGCTTCTTCCTTTAATATATGCAAACCCGAGAAAAACTTCAAACTAAAAAAAGCAGAGGGGTGCGTGTTTAAAGACGCACAACGGGCTACAGTGACGGGGGGTGCAAAGTCTGAATGGCGGAGGGACTTCTGATGCGAAGCCAGGGCGAGCAATGTGTCGGGTCTGCAGTCGACGGACAACGGGAGAGAGGTCGCCGCCATTTCCGGACGGGGGTCCGAGGTCGCGATGCCACGATCCCATGATCCCATAGACCTTTCCATGCTTCATGGAGCATCAGAGGGACACCACGACACAAGGGAAGATGATTTCATTCATTGTGCCACTGTGTTTAACTACTTCGCAACGAACCCCATTCCGATTCCGGCTGAACCAACCGTCTTGTGCGTCTCACCACCAGGAACAGGCGTTCCGTATCGTGTTCTACTCATTCTGTTGAGAAAAAGACATCCCACTTGCGTGTTGCCCGGGAGACTATTTGTGACTCTCGGGGCAAAATAGAAAGCCCACAGTATAGGCTTTCACGTAGTTTTTTCACTTCAAACTACAGCAAAATTCCAATTAGAAATGATAAGCTGTTGTTAACGGGACAGAATTAATCAATTAAACACCCCAATCTGATTGAGAGCAGTCCCTATAGATTTTGTGCAAAGACAGATAGTGTGACTATCTAAAAATGACTACGCTACTTATGAAAAGCCTTCCCTCCACTGTTATTATTTCAATAAAATCGTATTCTTGTGTGTATGTGTGTGTGTGTGTGTATTGCACACCCGATCATTTTGAGATACATTTAAATGTGCACATTTCTGCTTGTTTGAGTGTGTGTGTGTGTGTGTGTGTGTGTGTGTGTGTGTGTGTGAGATACAGCCTTCATAAGCAATACGCTAATATCGTGGGACCCCTGCTGCCTACACACTGTGGAATTATTAACGGTTAAAGGCACAGCGCTCCGAGGAAGAAAATCATTCTTCTTATTGATGACCGTGTGTGGGCGTTTGGAGTGGTCAACATACATTTCCTTTGCTTAATTTCCCTCTCTCGCGCTATGTTGCTGCCAAGAGGAGCCTTAAGCACAGGGCCGAGCGTTAAAACCACGCAAGTCACACACCGCACACACGCACTCCATCACACGAGACGCAGATTCACATCTCGCGACCTTTTTCGCGCGAGTTCAAAGTTCATGAGCAAACTTTTGTCTCTCTGGGCACGGGGTGAGTGGCGTTCGGGGTGGCGAGCTTCCCGTGGCTGTGTGTGTGGCTCGACGAGTTCATCGTCGTCGGCTCCGTCGTGACTCACCGCCTCCTCGCCGACTCCGAGCACTCGGGAGGAAAAGGGGGCTCTAAAAATAAAGAGCGGGGACGATTAGCATTCCCTCACGCGCCGTGCGCAGCGGCCCGTGGACTCCGGCGGCTCGGAGCGGAACAGGGAGGAATGGTTCTACGTTCCGTTTGAGCGGGATGGGTTGCGCCGCCCGGCAAACGGCGCTTTGACTTTTCGGGTCTCGCTGCCGGATCGGGGAGATTTCCCACGCGGGGGGTGGGGGGCAGGCCCGCTTCTGACTTCCAAAATATTTCCGGGACGACACGCGTTTTGCGCGCAGCATATCAGGGCGGAGGTTTGCGAAGGAGCGAGGCCTCGGGCCGCACGCACGCAATCCATGAGGATAAAAATGATCGGGAGGCTCGGAAAGGTCAAGCCGTCGCCGTGTTCGCCCGGCCTTAATCATCGGGATGCGGTTCCAGGACTTGTCTCTGGGATCGAAGGCCCAAACCCGAACGGCTGGCGCCGGCTCAGAGAAGGTCAGCGGACCACCGGCCGTGTAACCCGAACCGGGTTATGAGTTCCAGAGACACGGGTCTCCGCCGAAAGCAACGTGTTGCGCAACGCCACACCGGCTCGACTCGAATAGCGATAAGTTTGGAAACGGGAAGTTCCCAGTAACCATAGGAACTAACCAGGCAGCTGTCAGCTCTCTCGAGGCAGGTTGACGAGCCGAAGGCTGCTCGGATAGCAGGAAATAAACACATCTTCCGACCGCCGACACCACCATTACAAAATCAGACTTCACTTTAAAAAGAGGGATCCTCGTAGTTTAACGGGGAAAAAAATACGTTTTTTGATTGACCTGGCTTTGGATACGCCATATTCATGTAGATAGTCATTTCTTAGGCATGCACGCACATGAACGGACACAAAATAGGGAAGTCCTCAGAGACACATCTGAGATAGAAGCCAGAAAGTTCCCCTTTCTTCTCACGCACAAAGACAAGATTCGGTGGGAACATCAGAGTACTAGACACAGTCATAAAGTCAACGGATATTATCGCTCGGCCTTAATGCGTGTGAAACGTGCCCAGTTTCAACCGTCCTCTTACCAACCCTAAACGCGCTTGAACAAGCGCGCACGCAAGTTACCGTGACGACGGTTACCGAGGAACCTCCGCGCTTGCCACGACGGAGGCATGCCTTTTTTCAGGGCCACTGTCTGGAGCGCCGAGATCACAGGTACGCACAGCCCTTGTCTTTGCAACCACAGCTGGCAGCCTCGTGGCTAATGGAACAAGCGCTCCCGAGCAGCACCAAATAAAAGCGGACAGAATTAATTACAGCCCGCCACAGTGACCTTTTCCGTGGGATAAATCATAAGCCGAGGAGAATGCCATTAGGCCCGTGGATGTGGATGGCCCGGCTTTGAAAAACGATCTCGTCCAAGAATCTGGAGCTGCATCGACCCGGTTGGTGCGTGTGCCGTGCACACTAACACATGCGCGCGCACACACACACACATACACACAGGAAACACACACCCGCATAAGCAAAACAAGATTCCGAGTGGCGGAATGCTCCTATCCTGCAGGTTGGAACTTTTTTCATTTCTAAGGGAAATGAAATCTATCATTCATTGATTGTTCCTCCGATGCCCCCATTTCAGACGGAGGGTGTCTATCTACTCACTGGAATGGTGCTGTAATCACGAGAGACATTCAGAGTGGATCCACTTCTCCTAAGCTCCCTAGTAGGGGCGTCTAAGCAAAAAAAAGAAAAAAAGTTCTATCTTTTAGAACATTTCTTCAAAAGAAACAAGGTCTTTCACTCCAACTTCCTCATCCAAACTCTTTTGAATGTGTATTTCAATTAGACGGTTATCGAACTGAAATTAAAAAAAAAACGCTGCACGCTGGCAGTAGCTATCCTGCAAATCAGACCAGCTCCTCCCCTGGATGGCTCACGTTCACAAAGCAGCGGAGCAAAATGCAAAATCCTGCACACCCCAAAAAAAAAAAAAATAGAACATGACTATGAAAATGGAAGTCAAAGGTTCTTTCCATCGAGACCCCTTCTTGTCGAAACGTTTTACCCATAAATCGCAACGGAAGATGGGGCACCGCAGAGGTATACGTTCCGTACAAAAAGAATAAAATAATAACAATAATGATACATTATATTTATACAGCGCTTTTCAAAACACTCAAAGACCAAAAACCATCGTCTACTGCGTACAAATCGGAATACCAACCTCTGCCTGCGAGTCAACTGATTCTTCCTCTGCTCAGAAAAACAGGGGGCGCAACACAGACACACACACACACACACTACAAGTGTTTCACCCATACATATATTCAGATGACTGACGAGCCCGTAACCTTTAATACGGGAAAGAATGGGTTTTTCAAATCGCCTTAAACACTCAATCATGTATCGCAAATGTAACAAGACCAGAATATTCAAAGCAATTATACCCCTATAAGCCATTCTCATCTCCCTAACAGAACATTCCGGAACACTTACAAGATGTGGGCTGAGGCCTATTTCCCCAATGAAAACACATCCCGCCGCAAGATTGCCCCCACATGTGAAGATAATGCATATTCGGTGGTTAAGCTCTTCCAGTCAGTGCACACCCTTTGCATATTGCCAAAAGAATGCCCATGAATAATCAGATGTGAACGGGTAGAGGCCGGGCTTCTCCGCCATAACCCGAGACGGAAAGGCAGGCAACAGCAAAGGAAGAATGGAAGGAAGGCCAGCCTAGCTCCAGGTCACCCTGCCGGCCTGCTGGCCGTCAGACCAGCCATTTTGGGAGACGGCATATCACGCTGCAGTGCCTTTCATTAAAGCATATTAGCACAGTGGGAGTAAATGAAAAGTGACCGACTCTATGTAGACACCGGAGCCAAAATAGCACTTCTCACAGACGCTCTGATTGGATAGATTGGAGAGAAAGAAAAAATAAAACGTGTAAGGTTTAACAATTTCTTAATTTAAAATTAGGAGATGCCCTGTTAAATAAAAAACAAAGCAAGAAAGGCCATAATGGGTTTTCTGAATGCAACAGCCATTACGTTAAATTAGAGCAGATTTACTGCAGTGCTGTTGCAATGCTAGGGCTGCATCTCCAATGCAAGTGGAGTCCATTTGAACCGAGTTCCATTACTCATTCCCTATCATTTAAACTATTGTCAGCCAGAGGCAAAAAAAAAAAGGGCATTAAATTAGCTAAAGCATTACAGCCTATGATGACTAAGCAGTACTCATCCAACATTGTGCATGTAAAAAAAACTGAAAGCTGTCGTTGAAAATAATGGATGAAAAAAAACAACAC
The DNA here is from genome assembly GCA_036024795.1 of Galaxias rostratus. Lineage (NCBI taxonomy): Eukaryota > Metazoa > Chordata > Actinopteri > Galaxiiformes > Galaxiidae > Galaxias > Galaxias rostratus. The sequence continues at coordinate 16,792 of JAVQJS010140727.1, read as the reverse complement.
ATGAATGGACTGGATAATTAAAGTCCACAGTTTCCCTTTGGTTACACATTAGCTCTGTGCTCGTTTAGCCAGTAGTTCTGTGGGACTTGGGGGGGGGGGGTGATAAAAAGGTAAAAAGTGTAGATTCACCACCGTGTGTTTGAGCAGCAGCCGAAAGGCAAGGAGCCAAAGGATGAGCAACAACAGTCCTGGGGATGACAGGATCAGGAAACACAGCGTTAGCCTTCTATCTGAGGCCTGCCTCCGCACGGCAGCCTGACAGACAGGACAGGATGTTGGAGCTCTTTAGGAGATTAGCGTTCATCAAACAAGGAAGACAACAATGAGCCCTTCTATAAGCATCCCTCAAGAGTGGGGGAGAGAGAGGGAGGAAGAGAGAGAGAGAGAGAATTCGGTAGCTTGAAGAAAGAAAGAAAGAAAGAATTGGGTAGTTTGATAAGAGAGGGGGGGTAAGAGAAAGATTGAGAGAAAGAATTGGGTAGTTTGAAGAAATAGACAGAGAATGTGAGAAAGAGAGAGATATGCTGTACCTAATAAGAACATATCACCAGTGAGCCTCCCTGTAAGTATCTCTCCTCTCTCTACCAGGAGCTGTTCACTAGCATACAGATATCTAATGCACGAGGCACGGACGGAAAGACACTATCACACACACAACCATTCTTTTAATTAGTCACGGCACCCCTCCAACCACCCCCCACTCCCGCCCCCCACCACTCCATTCATCCCTCACTCTCTATTTCTCAGAGTAAATTACAAATGAACCAACTGTTCTTCTGCTCTGCTCCCCCTTCCTGACTACGGAGCACCATGGGCTGCCTGCAGAGCCACCCAGAGGCCTGGCTCTCCGTCCGGCAGTGGGAGCGAGGCCCGCAGCGCACGGCAGTAAATAACCTGCATAAACGTGCCACCGGAGACAACCGGCAGACGCGCAGCCATTCAACAGTAATGGTAGAGCATCGGTTACCGGATTCTAAATAATAGCTTCCAGTCGCCATGGACAGGGGTTGGGGACCCCAAGGTGGAAGGATTTATAGAGTTAGCTAATTGCTTTTCTAAGTCTCTGTGCCGCCCCTTCCGCCCCTTATTAGCCTATTCTCATGCAGGGCGAGGATGATGTAGAAGCCAGGAGGAGGTGATGGGACGGTTGCCTACCGTCTGACAGGACACACCTGGCCTCGGGTCCGAATCTAGTCGGGCTGCTCCAAGGCACTGGACCGCCGCCCGGACACCATGCTCTAGAAGAGACACTCGCTCGGAGCGGCAGGGGCGCGTCGTTGATAAAGCGGGCCGGGGGGGGACGGAGTTATGAGTTGTGACCGGTGGCTCTTTTAACCGGATAGGATGATGCTGATGACACGAGACAGAACTCGGCCAGGATCCATCTCCCGAGGGCACAGCGTGGCATCCAAACTGGCTCCCTGACAAACCCCATAAGGAAGCGAGACACCAATGAGGCTGAAGGTCGTGTTGACTGTAATTCAACTCCTGTGGCATCTTGACCCTGTCAATCTTTGAGGCGTCTGGTTCTCACAAATCAATTACAAATAATCTACATTCGGAGAAACCGGCTCGGGGCTATGTGTTCTCTGAACGTTGACATACACTAAGGGTACACTAAAGGTGGATGGAAACAACATCAAGTTCGAAAATGTAATGTCGGAGTATCGCTGTGTAAAGCTTGTTGGCTTTTTCGCAACGCCTCACTCGTTCCTGAAGACCCGGGTGAGACTGTAATAGAAGCTGACATTTTCGGATCACACCTGAATTTGAGTGGTAGAACCGAAAAACTGCCTCAGACAATCTTTGGCACAGTCTGCCACCATATTAATAATGCAGTCCGATAACACATGTCTGGGGAAGAGGAAAGAGAGATGTAATAGGAAAACAGAGTCACTCTCCAGAGCACAGAGTTCGTAAAGGATTAACATTTCACACACACACTGCTAACACCTCTCGAGTACTACCACGATTTACACATGGTTTTAAACTTTCTGCAGGCCTAACAACATCACGTGTCCTTAAAAAGGACAAACATGGATATTTTTGGGTCTTTTTACATGGCCGTTTGTCATGGTGATGTGCTTTGTGTGAAGATGCAGCCTGAAATATGTCCACACCGTTGGCAAATGGGAAGGCAAACTGTGTCAAAGAAACATGCCTCATCTGATTTGTCTCGTAAGATGTTTTACTCACACATCCGTATTTACTCACATGTGAAACACACACATGTGTTTCAGAACAAAATCCCATCAAAATCAGATGTCATTTTCAAGAAGGTAACACAAACATACATTTATCCTGCACACTTCAGTTCATCAATCGCAAAAGTGACCGTGTCAGTGAAGAGACTGCTGTTTAAGGCAAATAGAATGTTTTTTCGCTGCTAGGTGCTGTTATGCTTTAAGCAAATATTTAAGTAAGTATTGGACTAAAGTGTTCCAACAACCGTTTTCTTCATGCAATGCAAATATCTGGAGCCGCAAATAAGTTAAACACGCACGCAATGTTATGCATCTCACTAAAGACATACACATTTTCTAAAGAAAATCCTGAAAAAACACATCGTATTCCAACCTATCATTTAATATCAAGTGCACCCGTATTTCAATGTTACCCTGTTCTTTCCTTAAAAGTAGGTACAGTACGTCACAGTATGTCAATAAATCAAGTTGCCCAAATCTCGATTGCGCAAAAAAAAATTGTAGAGCTAACTCAGGCATTCACCAACTACTGCTTTATTTCAATTTAACATAGGAGTAAATCACGTTGAATGTACCGATTTGGAGCACTGCTGTGAAACTGACCGATAAGACGCGATGGCAAAACGGTTGACTGAAAATTTAAAATATGAATTCGTTAGTAAGCAAAATGAGGTAAGACCGATGTTACGTTGAAAAGAATACATATCTGTTTTCTGATTGTCATTTATATGTGAAAGGCACGGCAGGCAATGTGAATACTTTACATCGTCTGATCTTACCTCGTTCTTGCAGGCAAGGTTTTGGCACAGGTAGTTTAAAATCTCAGTGACGCCGAATATACTTGCTTGGCAAAAGGAAATACCTTACTCATGTGGTCTACGTGAATACCCTTTATAAAAATAATATACGACACAGGCTCTTAAACGAATATTTGAAACGGTAGAACTACACTCAAGTCAGAGCAGCGCTAGACGCGGCAGTCTCGTTGACGCGGACATCAGAACTGATTAAAGCCACACAGGCTACTGTTTGGTACATCTTTTTCATTAAATATTTCTTAGGTCCGCTTGATCCACATGATTCATTCAACGACAATTGTTACATAATGGAAATAAAAAAATAAAAAAAAGTATGCACGTGATCATTTTAGCCATTGTCTGGTCAATTATAGAAGACAAACATTTTGATATCACCTGATGGATATATCAATAATTTCACTTTTTCTCACAAACCGCAACCAAACAATTGATAGGGGGGCACGTATCAAGAACATATTAATCATTAGATTTATGAAAAATACCAAAACACCATCTCCCAAAATCACACTTGGTGTGCCACTCATTTCAAGCTGGGGTGAAAGGTCACTGCAATGAAAGATTAAACAAAACATTAACAAATACAATTGCACATTTTGTGAGAAGAGCCATTCCACTGATAATTAATGGACAAAAAAATGTATTGAAAAGTAAAAAGGTTTGACTGGAGATATGCGCTGGCATGCCACCTAATTTCCCTGCACCCAGCATGTCCCGATGCAGCTAGGGAGCCAAGGGCCTATTAAGAATCCAGATGGATCCTTCAATTTAGGGGAAATGTTGTTTCCCAGATGGTTGAGGCTCTGACTGCGATAAATACTGATGATTTCCCCTATAATGAATTCCCAAACAATGGACGGTGTTAAATAGATTATAAATTCACCATGCTTTTTGTAAACAAGCATTTTTTGTATGTCTTTCCTTTACAATGTTGCTCGTCTGGTAAAAATGTCATTACTCAGTCACAGAGTCAGAATGGAACGAGGTTTCGGATCGAAAACATCCTGTTGTCATGTTTATTCTTTTGAATGTACAAGGAGGCTCAGACAGAGAGTAGAGGTTAATCTATACAGAGGGCAACTATACATTTATGGCTAGAGCAAGATATGATGAACATACATGTGATTCAGTTAAATATATCAGACAAACAAAAAAAAAATATTTACAAAGAGCAAGGGACAAAAAAAAAAAAATAGCACTTGAAAGTTGGGAAATAAAATATGTACACATCCTTTAAAACACGGAGGGGGGAAAACACATCCAAGCGGTTTGATTTTCTTCTCCATTGAGTCCATGGTCTACCTCTGGGCTGCGCGGCGCTAGCTGTCTCCATGGTCAACGCGGGAAGTGGAGCGGCGCCGGATGTTGCTCTGGATGAACAGTCTGAGGCCGTCCAAGCCCTGGGTGAAGAGGTACTCCAGGTACCAGTCCCACTGCTTCCCTGCCTGAGCACAGCACACCGGCAGTTACAGAACCGCCCGGGCCCGTCGACGCGCGGCTCCATCGTCACAACAACATCGCATTCACTCTACCAGCCGACAGAAAACACGAACGGAACACTCTACGCGTGTGCCGGCGCGCACACCGAACGGTTAGTTTGAAAGGTAGAGGAGGTAAGGAAGGCGTTTAGTTTGTACCTTTATGATGCTGATGTCTGTGTTCCTCCTGTCTGGCCAACACTGATAGGGAGAGATAAGAAAGCCGTGTTAACCGCCACAAAGAGAATCTCACTAGCACAGATCTGCATGAAACAGCCCAGCCGAGGGGAGAAAAAAGGTGCCTGTGCTATTCTTTAACATGATGAATACTCCCATGGCGCTCCCATTAATAATCAAATGTGATTCTGTATTAATGGGTCTCCTATGAAAGAAATATTAATATCACATTCGCCTACTGGTCCAGTGAAAGAGTCGGTTCGCCAGCTATGTTGGAGTTTGCTCTCGCTCACTCCCTGCTTGGAAAACAGGATTATGTTTTTGGGGGAACTCAAATAACGACCGAGACACATTCTCTGGGACGACTTAAGGTTTGTAATTGGCGCTCGATGGGAGCGGTCACACTAGTCCGTTCGATTTGAATGGGGTCTGAAAAGAGGTGCGCGCGAGGCCACACCGCCCTCTGACCTGCCGGTGGAAGTCGATGGCGTGGTAGACGAAGGCAGGGTGGTGGACGAAGTTGAAGCTGCTCTGGTAGTCGGGCACCCCGCTCTGAAGCAGCAGCTCCTCGTCCAGCTCGATGGCCGTGCCTGGTTGGAACATCTTGGAGCTCCAGAGACAGTTGACCATGAAGAGCAGGTAGCGGTTGAACTCGCAGAAGATCTGTCGGCTGATGTGAAAGGCTTGCTGGAGAGGTGGGGGAGAATGGAAAGGTTGGGGGGGGGGGGGGGTTCAGAGGTTGGGAATTCCGCATTCTTCGTAAAAAAAGAAAACCACACCTAGGTTGAATAGTCTGGGAGATGGCTCTTTGCCTGGTATCGGGAATGTTTCCAGGGTTTCACCATTTGCATTTCATTAAGCAGACTAATTTGTCTTCATACAAACATGTTGACATTTAAGGTGAGCCCAGTGGGCATTTGGGATCTAGGCCTGTTGTGTAAATGCATCAATTAAGTGCAACTGGCATACAGGGGAATGTGTTAATTGCGTGCATTCTTTAAAACCCAAGAAAACCGGCAAACCTAGCTTGTCAAAAAGAATTAAACGATAAAATCAACTCGAAATAAACAGTGTGGTTAAAATAGAAGGCTGGGAGATTGACCTTGGCATCGCCCTTAATTTGTCTTGATTAGGTAGCATGAAAATGTGTTGCGCGAAATACGGAAGTACCTTTGTTTTTTGTTCTTGACTTTTTGCCGAGATCAGGTTTTGCTTGTACCTGGAGAAATAAACGTCACGCAACATGTTAAAAAAAAAAAACCTTAGCCGATCCCTGAACACATGACGACGTCAAAGGAGGGAGTTCCTCGAACCCGCCCCGAACAGAACACCAGTGTGATGTGCTGCAGGACGTGATCGGTTTGGTCTGTGCCGTGGAGGCCCCTGGAGGGCGGGCGGGCAGGTCCTCACTTGTACATGATGTAGCCCAGCCTGTCCACGGTGATGGGGTCGGTGGCCAGGAGGAGCGGGTAGAACACGCCCGCTGGGGGCATCACCACCAGGGGGAGCCCGTACTTCAGGAACATGTCGCACACCTGCAGCCCGAGAGGGAGGAAGACGAACGCGATTAAGCCGAACGCACCCCAGAACCAAACACTCCAGTCGTACACGTGCCACCTAGAGTCCACGTTCTCAAAGCCAGGTGGAGTCTCATTGGATTTCTATCTGAACCTGGTCTGAAGAGTGTGTGTGTGTGTGTGTGTGTGTGTGTGTGTACCGTCTCGTAGAAGTCCAGGACAAAGTTGAGCAGCAGGGTGTGGCACCCTTCCAACTGCAGCCCCACTGTGGCGAGGTGGCCCACAAACTTCACCAGCTCCATCACGGAGTCCATGAAGCTCGACAGCGTCATGTTTCTGGAGGGAGGGAGTAAAACGCACGGACCACCGTCAGCTCTCACCTGACCGGGGGGCACACGCCCAGGCCTTGGCCCCTGGGAGCAGAGGGGGTCGTTCACGGGACACCACCAAATTAAACAGAGCAGTGGGGCTGGTCATTAGGAGGCCTTCTAGAGAGCGACTGGAGTGGGAGCCAAGTTTAAAAAAAAAGAAAAAGGGGGAGGGGGGCTCAGAGCAATGCCATTGATTTGCACTGTGCAACGCTCAGGTCTTTCCGGACGCTGGCGATGAGGTTGGAGGTCGGATACAAGGAAGAGCACGGCGGGATTAATGAAAACGGATCGGACACCTTGTTAACTTGATGCATTGCAGGGGATACTGGCCTTTGGGCGAGACAGAATACTGAACAGAAAGCTGGAGGAGGGAGTTGATGGGTGTCTTAGAAAAAGAAGGGGGGGGGGGGTTCCAAACAAGAGCGCGCAACCTTTGCAAATATACAATACATTTGGTCACCCTAGTGTCCCAAGTGCCGGGCAATGCCCAAGTGGTTAAAACAGGCGGTGGAACATTCCCTCCAGAGCTGGGTGTGTGTGTGTGGTACGAGGGGGGGGGGGGACTCACATGGGCGTGTGACTGTTGAGGCTGATGTCCAGGCCTTCCTCCTGGGCGTAGACGGAGTGCCAGGTCAGCCACTTCCCCAGCATGGTGTTCAGGCACTCCAGCACGCTGCACTGTGGGGACGGACGCAGCGGGAAGGGGGGGGGGGCGGTTAGACGCGCGGGAAGGAGTGGCGGAACCAAACACCCTCGGACTCAAGGAGGTCCCGGGCGCAAACGCACGCCCGGTGAACACCCCCCCGAGACCGCCCTCTGGTATGTCAAACGACGCGCGTGTAAACCTTGGAACGCCGCCGTAATCCCTGTGTTCGAGCGCTAGGTCTTGAACCCACCGTTGTTTGATCAAGGATTAACGCCGGCATCGCGGGCCTGTGCTAACAGAAACCGCGCGGCCCGTTCACAGAGTCGGACCTCGTCATGACGACCACGGGTCCCGGGGGGGGGGGGGGGGGTGCCTACCTTGAAAAAGAGCGTGGAGGTGAAGAACAGCTGCCGGAGAGGCTCGAACAGGAGCTTGCGGATGCCTGGGGGAAGAGACGGAGGACCACGTTTGCACCACGTTCTCCCGTAATAGCTCAGGTCAGACGGCCCGAAACAACCCCCCGTCCCCCACCCCCCCGACCCGCGGTAACGCTGGACCGAGCCAGGCCACGAGGACAGCCATGTGACTGTCCCTTATACTTCAGGACAAACGGACAAGGGAGGAGAGAGAGAGAGAGAGAGAGAGAGAGAGAGAGAGAGAGAGAGAGAGAGAGAGAGAGAGGAGAGAGAGAAGACAAAGAGAGAGCTGTGCTTACAGGAGCTGGGGACCATGGGGATGTCGCTCAGCAGGCCCAGGATCTGTGGGCGGAGGAGAGAGCCGTCCCAGGTGTTCAGGAACTTGTAGAGGAAGGCCTCGGTGCTCAGGAAGGCCTCCTGGGCGGGGACAGGCGAGGGGCAGGAGACGGAGAACATATGCATCTCAAATGAGACCGTTTGACAGTGGCATCATTTATTAAGGACCGGCGGGCCTTGGCTGAGCCTAACAGCCTCTGACAAATGCACACAATGGAAGGAAGGAGAGAAATGGGCGGATGACAGATGAGGGGGCGGGGTGGGGTTTGTCTCAGGGGCCTGGGGTGGTGGTGGGGTGGGGAGGGGGGGGGGGGGGGGCAAAGCTCACCTGAAGAAAGTTGTGCGTTGAAAGCAACGTGCCTAGGAACCGGACCGTCTCGGCCATATCCTGGGAGCCCTCTCCGTCACCACGGAACAAGAACTCTGGGACACAGGACGAGCTCTTTGTAACGGTTTATATAAACGGGTAAAGAAACCAAGGCTAACCATATCACCCCCCCTCTCCTTTAAAGTTCCCCCGTTCCGTTGCGGTGCAAAGCCTGCAATCGAGGTGGACGCCGACGTGTGGGGCTCACCTTCGTGGAGGGAGTGGCCCAGCCAGTAGTTGAGGCGGAGGAAGGCCGAGCTGTCCTGGACGCAGTCTATGTAGTGCAGGGCCAGGCTGGAGCCCAGGAGAGAGCCCATCTGAGAGGGGAGCTGGAACGCAGCAAGAGCAGAGCCCCGACATGACAAAGACCCCCCGGCACAGAGAGCTCGTGGCCGACTGGTGGTGACTTCCTGGCCCTCGCACGCGGATCTCTACACTCAAACCTTTGCACTTAGCTTAAGCCTGACGCTGAGCCGTATGCCGAGTCGTCTCCAAACAGGAGATTAGCATCGCCACCAAAGAATGAGGATCCCCCCCCCCCCCCCCCTTGTGCGCATGTTCTTGTTTTCATTGAGTGGGGGCCATCGATCTGTTGCTGTACTAATTCTGTCGCATGCGGTAATCCTCACAGCGGAGGCACGGGATCGTCTCGCCCATCACTCTGCCCCCCCCCCCCCTCTCCGTCTACTTTATGAGCGTAGCAGCTGCCATGCAATATGGGAACTGGAGTCTTATAAATAAATAAGAGGCGGGGAGACAGACTGTCAGCGGACATGGCTGAGTCGTCTTGTAATTAGGGGGCCGAGGCATCAGTCGACTGACACGGCTTGTTCTGGTGTCTCGGGGGGTGGCGGGAAGACGCTCCAGACGGAATCGATGATCCCTCGCCGCTCCCTCGGCCGAGCTGATCTCATTGGATGATTGACTGGCTAATCTGTCCGCGGTGATGAGGCGAAAGGCCTCGCGGGCCTCCGCCACAGTGTGCTAGTGCTGTCATAATGCCTTGCTGCCCGTGTGGTTCTGTGAGCCGTAAGGGTGTGTGTGTGTGTGTGTGTGTGTGTGCGTGCGTGTGTGTGTGAGGGGGGGTGGGGGGTTATGTCGCATGAAGCACCAACGTCTTTTGTTCTGGTAAACGCATCGATTTGAGTTTATCAGGTCAACAGATACGCAGGCCTAACAGTGCCACCCACATGGCCTTTTCATAATTGTCCCGGCTTTTTTCCCAAAGAGACGCCGAGATGCATCTCTGTGCACTTGTTAATTAGTATCCACGTGTAAACGCTGGTCATGTCTGTGAATAGAGCAAGGATAACTTGGGAAAACCAATGACATGGAGCGAGCTCATGAACCCGAATAATAATGGCTGAACGGAAAAGAAACTAATTACAGTAGAGGAGACGCGTCACATTGCCTGTGTAGGACAAGGCTGCTGATGAACCCGCAATGGGGGAAAAACCACACTGGTGGCACAGCTCCACCATGTGGTGGAGAATGAACACTGCAGGACAAGTGGCCATGCCTTTTTATGGTATGGAAACAAGAAAATATTTTGTGCGAGCGAGTGGGAGTGAGTGTGTGTGTGTGTGTGTGTGTGTGTGTGTGTGTGTGTGTGTGTGCGTGCGTGTTGTTGTATAGATTCTGTGTGCGTCCCTGTATGCACGCCCATCCACCCTCCGTCCCTGTTGTTCCCGGGGCTTTGTAACTAATCAGGCAAATGGAAAACCTCGGGAAAAAGGTTCACGTGACCCAAAGAGACATCGTGATTGAGAGGACGTAAGGAGAGGAGCTGAGCAGGGCTTACCTCTATGCGGTGGAGGTTCTCCAGCAGCTGGGAGAAGGAGGTGAGCTGGACCAGCGGCAGGCCCGTTCTACCGGGCGCGCTGTCCTCGGTCGGAGTCGGGATAGCCACGCTCAGAACGGGCAGCTCCATATAATTGAGTTTCTGCTCACAGTGAGCACAGCATCAGTACATTGGAGAAGCTGGCCAGTCTATGGTTGGCTTGGTAACAAGATACTACTGCCTGAACTGATAGTTGGGATATTTCCATAATCGAAATGGCAAACTTCTCGTTGACATTCTAAATCAATGGGCGGGAAACAAGCAAAGCGGTGTTACCCTTTTCCTGGATGTGGCTTGCTTTTGGGTGGCGAGCATCAGCTTGAGTTCAGAGGTCAGCTTGACCGCGTTGCTCTTCTGGACGACACTCAACGCCGCCTTCCATGGACCGTTGTGGTTCCTAAAACCCGTCTGGGAAAACCAAAGGAAAACGCTTGTTCCTAGCAATAGCACCGGGTGACCCATGATAAATGTGCGCGGGTTTCTAAAAAATCTATCATTCATGAGCTGCACAGAGCACCAAGTACACGAACCTTCATCCGCGGAGGCAGGGACAGTGTTACCAATTCTGGGCAGAACACTTTGTAGAGGGACAATAAATGGGACAAGAAAGGCTGCTTGCCCTGGGGGGAGAGCGTGGGGGGAGAATATGAATGAGCTCCCTCGCGGTGGCACAGTGATTGATGTTAGCAATCATGCACGACATTATCTACTGTGCCATCATCTCGAGCAGACTAAGTATGGGAAATGTGCAACATGCCGTAAACAATGACACAATTTTATCACTTCAATTCATCAACAGCACACATTTACATAGTGCAAAAAAAAAGAGGTAAAGGCTGGAGGTAATTGCTACATTCCCATGATTAGATAGCTGCATTCCAATAAGTAGGTACATTAACATATATATACAAAAATACATCAACTTGAAAAATATAATACAAATAATAATAACAACAACAACAACAACAACAATAATAATAAATATAAAACGGCATGTTTAAACAAATGCCATATGATAAACACGTTTAGCATCTTACCATCTTAGACTGAAGATCCAGTAACTTCCTGACTCTGAACACACGCACTACGGATAACGAAAACAAACCAGTTTAAACAAGAGATTGGGCTGCAGACCAGAGGACTAGCAGTAGATGATACTAATTAGACAAAAAAAGAAATCTTTATGTAGTATTGTGCACAAAACCCTCCCTTACCACTTTCCTTTCTGGTCAAAAGGTAAAGCAAATGGCAGACAAACGGGGCCTGAAAAACATTGAACACATGGTGGATACGCTGTTCAAATACATTGAGGCCAAAAAGAGACGCCGCTGATCATGTTAATTATGTTCTTCGGGGAGGTGGAGGTGCCCATCACCCCAGAACGTCCAAGCTGCTCAATCAACTAACCAGACTCTCCTCTGTCACAAAGTTGAAAATAAAGCCGTAGATAGATCGGAGTTGGTCCTTGCAGTCGATCATGTCAAACATTGTCAACACCCATTTTAGGAAAAGAATCTGAGAACAAACACACACACACACAATGTATTTGGCATAATATGTTATTGCGGTTTACATATATTCGGTTTCATTGAATGGAGTGCAGACCTCCTCACCTTTGTGCTGATTGATATTTTGCCGACACAAAGCCATGCCACTCCCCGCACTACAGCTTCTTGTGGCACCACACTGGCAGGGATCAGACACTTGAACACCCGAGTGCAAGGAGAACTTCCTTTTTGAGGCATGAGAGGGGGGGGGGGATTTTCAATGAAAGACAGATTAAATAACGTCCTTGTATCTGCAGCAAACATATATTGATGAGATTGATTTTTAAGTCAAATAATAAAATATCTCTAGTAAACTATAGAACATACCCATGCGAAGGCTCATCGCAAACTCCAGCATAACAGAGATGCCCTCAGGTGGAAGACCTTGACTGAGTCCCAGTTCTTCCACCAGAACCAGGTTACTCTCCGCCACTTTATTTCCATGTATCGGGGTACCAGCCTCAACTAAAAGAGAATATAAGTAGCTACATAGTCATCTAGTTGGATCAATTGCAAAGCTTTTCTTACACAAATTAGCTGTAGACATAACCAAATTGTCCTTGATGAGTGGGCATTTTTAAAAAGAACGTTAGCAATTTATTATTGGTTGATTATTGTTATTTATTTACTTCTTAAAGCAAATTAAAATAAGCCAAAATTGCTTTCATAACAACACAACACCTATCGTTGACTTACTGGTTAAGATAGTGACGCTAGCAATACAGACGACCAACAACATTGCTACAAAAAATAACAAGACTAACGTTACAAGCTGAGACAAACTTACCGTAACATTTCAATAGTTTTAATTAAACGTGAGAGTCTAGTTGTCGAAGTTAACTTCTCTAGGCTAACGTGGGTTGTAAGTTGTTAAAATTTAACTGCTAACATTCCCCACCCCAGCGCACTACTATTGCTACTGGGCAGCGGAAGCGTTGACAAAGACGTGACTAGCTAGGTAAGTTAGCTTAAACTTATGCGAAACGCAATGATCAGTGTTAATACGAAACTAAATGTAAAGATAAATATGATAACCAATTAGTCGACCAGTCTTGTTTATTCCAATATGTCAATATTATGTAATGTATTCGATGTTGTAAGTTACAATGAATGGTTTGTAACGTCGCAAGCTAGCAAGCTGAAAACATCATTCTTACCCTGAGAAAAGTATTTGAGGGCGAGCAAATACTTCTTTCTCCTTTCTTTTTCGGCTACTGGCAAACTCCGATTACTACAACTACGTGAATTAGATCGATCGCTTTCAGCCAACGATTCCAAGTCTGAACTCGACAGATTTGTGGCATTTGCCATTGTTAGCTACATAGCTAGCGAAATTGATAGCACGTAACTTGGTTATTTTCCTCAGTCTCGGATTCCAGACATTCAAACAAACTCAAATCTTTCGCGCGACCGTTTGCTCTGCACTTGCGCAGTTCACTCCACTTGGAGGCTTTTCTGAGGTATCCGCTGGTTATTGTAGTTCTTAAATTATGGCTAGTCTTACGCGGAGCCAGATAGAGAACCAAGTCAGCTACGTGGCCCTTGTCTTTAACACGTACTAAAAATTTATCCTATGAGTTTCAACAAGCATAGTATTTAAATGTTGTGTTCCTATGTTACATTTTAGATTAAAAAAAACAACAGTAAGACACGGTGGCCCTGGGTGGCCAACGCACTGCAAAAAACGCTTTCAAAAAAACTAAATACAGCGCGCTTCGTTATGTGTTATGTTGTCTGAAAATGCAGCTTATTTTCTTAATGCTTCATGTGGATCTTGCATGTGCTCTCAAATGTTTTACATTTTCTTAATTTGCTTATGTTCTGTCTATTTGTGTTTTATTAGGCTGCAGTGTTTTGCCTCTCTGGGTGACCGTATAAATATAACTAATTGCACTGATTTCGAACATCCAATATTCAAAACTTTTCTATTTTTTTGCGATGGTGTTTACAGATTTCTATTGTTTGTTTCACAGTCGTGCTATACTTCCCCAATGTAATATTGCTAATATTTGTTGTAGAAAGTGACGGTGAGGACCTATACATGTGCTATAACGCATCTGAACAGCATTTTCAACGTATTTTTATTTATAACCTTCCTACAGCTATACAGGAGACAACGAAACCTAGTGATCGTAAGTAAAATAATATATCCACAACAAATTATATTGATATTTAAACAGAGTTATAAGACATTTTATTGACAGGTGTAGTTGAAGTTCTTAACAGTTTACAAAGTCTGAGGCCTCGACATTGTGTAGACTACTTGGTCAATTATCTTGGGGTTCCTGTGTGACAATGCTGTGCTAGAGCTACTGTAGGCCTTCACCAAATGAGAATGAGCAGAAGATACTAAACTAGCTATTTACTTTAGCAAAGGGGTTGTTTTTTCATGCTTAGGAGAAGTTGCCAGATAATCAAAACCAATGCTAACAGACGTTGAAGAAGGAAAATGCAAAAAAAAAAAAAAAAAAAGGAGTACAGCACTGAAAAAAAGAAGTAGATTGCAAGGAATTCAATTGGATATTATGCTGAACTAGCCCAAAATATATTGTGCAGTGATTTATTTTATTTACGCACAAGGAAACATGCAGACAGTAAAACAAGAGCTCATAAACATTGTCTGAATAATTTCTTCATACCTACAACATACAAAAGAAAGTTCCCCATTACCAAAAAACAACAACTAAATATCCTCATCCTGAACGTCCACTTTAAAAATAGTATTAAGTGTAAAAAAAAGCATGGCTATTTAATAACTATACATTAAATAAATGTTACCTAAAATATAAACTGGATGAATATGAGATCTTCTGTTTGGACAATAAGATTAACTCATGACACTTATCACAGACATGATTGTCCGTTGTTATAGAGCAGATAGACAGGAAGTATTTCTTATTCTAGGGTTGGACGGTAGAGCGCATGTGAGAACAGCAACCAGCCAAATGTGGGGTGGGGGAGGAGTGAATGTGGGCATATTCACACTCTTGATGGTGAGTATTTCTCTTCAGTATCAAAACTGCTCTGATCCAAAGAAACAGATATGGTTGGATTCGCCGTTAATCTGCCCAATCTGGAGTTTAGGATTAAGACTGCTTGATCTTGTTCTTTTCTTGGGCGTTAATGTGTTGCTCCTCCCTGCTCTCCTCTCTCTCCGGCCGGTCCTCGCTTTGACGGGCAATGAGTAGCCGGCAGGTGAGTAAAATACCAAAGACCAGGGCGTGAGCGTATCGTTTCAGGGGATCTCCTACTAGCTGGTGGAAAAAGAGCACTGCTAGCATGACAAGTAAAAGCAAGAAGTTAGCCACGTCCTTAGGCCTGCCCGGTACTAGGGTCAAGACCACCCCACATCCCACTTCTAGTGAACCAATGATCTTACGAAGCAGCACAGAGGTGATGCCTATCTTCTTTAGGCCTGGCAACGCCTTGGCATAGCTTTTGTATGCCCTTTTCTGCAAGGTAGAGAACAGAATGTATTAATAACAGAGAATTAATCTGAAGGTGTTGGCACTCCTTGTTAAATGTGCTTCACTGTGAAATAAAGTTGACATGCAAGTAATAATGATGTTTGCACACAAGCTTAGTGATAACCCCTTATTAATTAATTTCAAACTTGCCAAAAATATAATAAAAAAAGCCTAAAATCAGGAGCTGTAGATCCTTGCACTATATGACACCATCCTTATTCTACAAATTTTAAGTCTGAAAAGGATGAAGGCTACAAATAGGATTACTAATAAAGCTATGATTCACTCTATGATTTTATAAGAGCATGGCCATGCACTAGAGACTGTCACAGGGCCTTGCACTGAGACCCAACATCAGCACCGGCAGGTGTATCGTAGAATTTGCTAGAATGCGCCACCATTTTCAATGTTTAAGAGGCTATTTCTTCTTTACACCAACTGAGTAAAGCATACTAGCCCCCATTCTTAAAATACTAACGTGTGAGATTCAAAACTACAGCGTAATTTTGTATTATCTTAAGGCAAACACATAGGCCTAATTATACTGAAACAACCGATATCATAATGGTCATTCTTTTTTTGGGTCAAATACCATAAATTAGAAACCAGGGAAACTTTTCTGTCATCTACCGTTTTTAACGTTTTCTGTAATACGTCTTTAAGATTTGAGATCTGACATTAAGAAATGTATCTCTTTATCTAATATGAAATAGCATAGCCCCGGCAACCACAAAAAACTATCAGCCGAACATGTTTTAGTATATTTAGAAAATCAAGTGCACAACAATTTATAGCATTTAGAAAAATAAATACCTGACGATCATTACATTTCACTGAAATTTACTAATTTACGACAACATTATATTGTTGCACATTTTATTTCAGCATGAGAGCGTCCGCGCGTCCTGTCTCGAACAAAGGCCTTTCCTGTCAAGTTGTAGATGCTGTTAGTCAGTTTACTTACCATTTCACTATATGCATCTTTGCTTAATCTTGGCGTGAGCTTAATTGTGCCCATAAATACGAAAAACAAGCCCAAAGCAAATGAGAGCGCCACAATGGTTATTGTCCTTGGTGAAGCCATAGCGTAAAGCGTGCCTGTCCACAGCGCTGCTGCCAAGCTGCGCTCTGAATGTAGGCCAGTTTCAGTGAAATCCTGTCTGTTGGGCTTGCAGAGATGCTTAAGGGGGATGGGCTTTTGGAGGAGCAATAAAAAATGGCGTTGTATTAATATGGTCACTGCACGCTAAAGTCCCATCACGGATCTTAACCAACAAGCAATTTATCCCGTGTAAAGCGGCATTTGACGAAAACGTGGACAATTGTGTTAATTTCATACACATAAATGTGTTAGTTAGTCAGTCTGTCACAATCATGGAGCGTGAGTGATAAGCCTACCTAGAGATTGGGGAAAGTGAATGTAAATGAAAGTGATATTATTGAAATGCACAGTAGTAGTAACATTTAAAATTGATAGAGGCATGTTCATAAGTGAGGGCGGCACGGTGGCGCAGTGGTTAGTGCTGTTGCCTCACAGTAAGAAGGTCCTGAGTTCTAATCCCGCCTGAGGACCTTTCTGTGTGGAGTTTGCATGTTCTCCCCGTGTTTGCG
>JAVQJS010140722.1:0-14540 GCA_036024795.1 Galaxias rostratus | reverse complement strand
GCTAACACGGGGAGAACATGCAAACTCCACACAGAAAGGCCCTCAGGTGGGATTCGAACTCAGGACCTTCTTACTGTGAGGCAACAGTGCTAACCACTGCGCCACCGTGCCGCCCTGCCAGCGATTCAGTCTCGTCTTAATTCATCAGGGCATAAGGAACTTCTTTATTCTACATTTTTGACGTCAATATTTTTGTAATTTGCGTTGTCGTTACAATTTAGTCATGAAAAAAATTTCATTAACTAATTCCACCTATCCATCCATCCATTGGCAGTATTCCTTATCCTATGCAGGGTCACAGGGGGGCTGGAGCTTATCCCAGCCGACTTCGGGCGAGAGGCGGGGTACACCCTGGACAGATCGCCAGTTCAGCGCAGGGCTAACACATAGACATACAACAACTCACACACACACACATTCACACCTATGGACAATTTAGAGTCACCAATTAACCTACGCTAACACAAGGAGAACATGCAAACTCCACACAGAAAGGCCCTCAGGTGGGGATCGAACCCAGGACCTTCTTACTGTGAGGCAACAGTGCTAACCACTGCGCCACCGTGCTGCCCATTAACTAAATGTTTTGGTCAAAAAAAAAAATTGACAAAATTAACACTGGATGCAGGATAACACAGCTTGACAACCAGTGCCCCTTCAAATTCACACAAAAGTCTGCCGTCCCCCTGCCTACCCTAAACCTCCTCCATACCTCACCAATGCCTGCCCCATGCCCCCCCCCCCTGCCTACCTTATACCTCCTCCATGCCTCTCCATACCTGCCCCATGTCTCTCCCTGCCAACCCTATACCTGCCACAATCCTACCCCATGCCGGCCCTATGCCTCCCCCATGCCTCCCCTGTACTTCCTCCCTCATGCCTCCACTGTACTGGCCACTCCCATGCCTCCCCTATACTGCCACTCCCATGCCTCCCCTGTACTCCCTCCCACATTCCTCCACTGTACTGGCCACTCCCATGCCTCCCCTATACTGCCACTCCCATGCCTCCCCTGTACTTCCTCCCACACGTCTCCATTGTACTGGCCACTCCCATCCCTCCCCTGTGCTGCCTCTCCCATGCCTCCCCTGTACTGCAACTCTCAGGCCTCCCCTGTACTTCCTCCCCCATGCCTCCCCTGTAATGCTCTGCTCCAGACCTATTGGCATTTCTCCCGTCTCGCGTTTCCCTCTCTCAGCTTTCGACGTGGTAAACAAATAAATAAAATAACTCTCTGAGCGATGTTGGCAGCGGTGGCGGGGTGCTCGCTGCCTGAATTGGGTCTGGGGGGCCCCCACAGCGCTTTCTGAGTGGCGTGCGTCTTTCAAATGAAATCAAAGAAAGGCGGGCCCCGACGTTCACACCAATTGGACTAAACGGAGATTGCAACTCGCTGTGGATGTTTCTTCTTCTTTTTTTTCTTGGCAAGGGAGGCCCCCGATGTGATTTTCCAGTCCGCCGTAGTCGACTCTCGACAGACCTCCGTCGCTTTACATAATCACGTCTGCCGCGTGTGAAGTGTGCCCGCGTAAACGCTGGCTCCGGGCGGAGCGATGGAGGACGCTCTCTGCTCCCCAGCAGATCGGGGGCCAGGGGGAGGAGTGCCTGTGAGGCTCTGTGATCTATAATCAGAAATGTGTCTGACCCACAACCCCCACCTCCCCCCACCCCCCAGAAGCTGCATGGAGAAGCATTAGGGGTTTGCGTACGTGTTTGTGTGCATGCGTGCTCACGGTGGCACATTTGTTTGCGCTATGCTTGAGCATCACCATGAGAGTGTGCGTGTATATGTGTGTGCTAGCACATATAAATCAAATTTTCTCATTGAGGCTCCAAAGAGCCCAGGCACTTGGGTCTCTGATCATGTGTGTTTGTGTGTGTGTGTGTGTGTGTGTGTGTGTGTGTGTGTGTGTGTGTGTGTGTGTGTGTGTATGTGCGTGGGTGAAGCATGATATTGTGGCCGGCAATTAAGATTCTGCTGTTAGATGCTGCACCGATGGCTCAATGGGGCGAGGAGAAGTGGTGCCCACCAGTGATGAATGGCCTGGATCCCCCTGTCCTTCCAACATAACCTAGGCATTAATTACACCAAGTGGTATTGCACCGTCATCAATACCCATCGGCCACGTCTGCGCGTGAGTGTGTGTTTCTGTGATTGTGTGTGCGTGCGTGCGTGCGTGTGTGTGTGTGCATGCAGGGGCGTGCGCGAGAATGTGTGTGCCTATGCAATCGTGTTGTGAGAATTGTAAAGAGAGAGAGAGCGGGAGGGAGTGTGTATGTGTGTGCGTTTGTGTGTGTGGGTGTGGATGTGTGTGTGAGTGTGAGTGTGCGTGTGTGTGTTCAGAGCGAGAGGGAGGGATGGGTGGATCAGGGCACACCTATGCAATCTGTAAACCAGACATAGTGGACAGAGAGGGAACAATCAATGAGGCCTCTGCACACAGACACACACACACGCACACACATACACACACACACACACATCCAGGCTCCCAGACGGACGGGAACCCTGGCGAAGCGATGGTAAACACAGAGCCTTCCACTGATGCTGAGCTGAGACGGTGTGGATAGGATTGGGGCTAGGGACTGTGGGCTCGAGGTCTGGGGGCGGCAGTACCCGGAGGGTGGGGGCTGGCGCGGTGACAGTTGGCATCTGTGGAGAGGTCGGCCTTCCATCACGGTAGTGACTTTGGCCCACGGCGACTGTCGATCTGCCACTCCACTTAAATTGAAATTCTCCACATCGTCTCAAGTGCAATTTGTGTTGATGGCCGCAGCTTAGAGACGTTTGTGAGAATCCGTGGTTTGGTGTCAGTTTGTCTGACTACGGAGAAATGACCCGGTGTCTTCCATTCATGCTCAACTCACTGGAAGTGTTTGGGTGACAACCGCAAAGTGTTTTTGATCAAACTAAAGACCACACTATAATGAAGAGGCTGATGCAGTCAATTGTCCTGCTCGGTGCTACAGGCACTCATAGCTTTCACACAGCACAACCAAATAACATAGACAGGTTCAGGTTACAGACACACACACACACACACACACACACACACACACACACACACACACACACACATACTGCAAAAGACTCTCATTAAACTTCCTTCATTTCACCTACTCCCTGGCCCTCCTCTTGCTCTCCCTGGCCCTGCAGTCAGCGTGGGGAGCCCCGCTTCATTATCGTGCAGCTACAACACACACACGTACACACACACACACGCAGACACACACACACACACACACACACACCCACTGCACGTAGGCTTTTTACCCAGCTCCCCGTCGGCCTCTCTCCCCCCGGGGTCAATGGGAGCGCTCGCCTCCGACACAGATTCCTCCTCCGTCTGTCTGGAGGTAAGGCTCGCATGGCCGGGCTCCCCGGTTCACCTTTGGAGCCCTCGTTAGTTTCATTATGCAGCCCGTCGTGGAGAATTAGGTCTACGCTCCGCATCAAGATCCGGCCTCTCCGATATGCTGCCAGGGTAGAAAGTGATGTAGATATGTTTCAATGATCAGGCGGATATCATGCTTTTCTCTACTGATGGATTGCATTGACACCACAGTACATCATTGATTTTGCTGAAATGTCAAAAGCTTATCTGAAAAACTGAAACGAGAATTTAAAATCAAACGCTTCACTTAATATAAGGCGGACAGCCATTTAAAAAAACTAAAACATATTTATTTACAAACCGTAATGTTGCCCACACCATGTTAAAAAAATGAGGCAATGTACACAGTGCTAATTCATGCGTGAAGGCATTGTTGGTGCTGCTGGATCATTATGCCATAGCCAGACGCTGGAATCCGCTGTGGTATTATTCATTAAGACAAGTGAAACGTTTGGAGTCTGCGAGTATATCTCAAAACACGCCGGACCATATGTTTAGTGTCAACACGACTTCACGGTTGCCCATGTGGAAAATGGCTGCGGGGCCGAAGAAGGCACGGAGCACAGTGTTTAGACAGGCAGTCTTCAACAGGGACGCGGGGAGAAGACAGGAAAGGGACGCGGCTGGCTAAAAATACCTTCCCCACTCGCTCTTTTAATTGCAAGGCGGCGGAAAGCGACTGCGGTATGAGTGCCGTCGGGTTTTGCACAGTGGCGACGAGGCCCCCCAAACCCCCAACCCCCTACCTCCTCGTATCCACTGCCCACGGTGGTTCTCCGGGGACTGGCATGAAATTGGTAGAGGAGAGAAAGAGTGAAACTGAGGAGAGAAGGTGATGGCGATCCACAGACGGGGGAAAAGCAAGGAGGGGGGGGGGGTGTTGGACCCGTTTTATTATGGCTGAGGGTCTGCGACCACGAGTAAAGGACCATTCTAGAGGGCGTCCGCTCCACTCTCCTCGCTGTGGCACTCCAAACTTTTGCATGATATTCCCCAAGTCAAATCAAGCATCCACGGACCACTGAAAAGAATTGTAGTACTTTGACCCTGTTAAAAACTGCATGAAAAGCAGGCCAGTGTATGACCTGTATGAAAGAGAGATTTTTGGCACTTTCTATTTCCATTTTGCGATGCGAATCCTTTCTCATGGCCGGTCATTGACGCACAGACACTGGTACAAGATTTCCAGTAAAAAGAGTTTTTAAAAAACAACATATTAACAACATTCATGGTATGCTCTCCTCCATGTGCTGTCAAACTGAAAATGGCTTTCTAGAGGCCGCGGCACACAAACCTCACAGTGAACAAACGTCATCGAGAATGTGTATTAATTTGTTTATAGGTCTGAAAATTTCAATTTCAATTTCATGGAAAAGAAGAAAATGTTAAAGAACGTGTATTGAAATTATTACGGTATAATTACTTGAGAAGTTATACATGACCGCGATTTTCAAAAATCATGTAATTATTATAATAATATATCGTATTTTTTTTGGGGCGCTGTAGTGGAGACTCAAAGGCTTTACAAAAAATCTGTTGCTAATTAATTACAAAGAGCAAACAACTAGTGGAATGACAGCTATCACACACAACACTCAGACTGAGTGATACCACAACAGCCAATATGCGCCGGACTATCTCACCCAACATATGAGGATGACTCCAGGTATATTGCACTGGTAGGGCACTGGTAGGGCATGTCCTCCCTGTGGTACTCCAACGTACACCTAGGGGTAAGCGCATCCCCATTTGAGAACCACTCGCATGATTGTGACTAAATTCCCTCTCTAAACTCTCAGGTGGGTGAAATACCAGTCTGCAGCCATTTCACTGCACGGTCTGAATTCAGATGGAGCGGGGCCAACCTTCCATGACGCTCGCTCGCTAAGCCGTGGTCAGAACCTCATTGTTTTGGCTCCGCTTCAATCAGAGTCCTGGGAGCCGGGGCGGAATCTCAACCAGTCCTTCTGACGTCCCCCCTTCCCCTCTCTCTCTCTCTCTTCAGAAACCCTATGCCTGTCACCCATGCTGGGGCCCTGCTTAGGACTCCTTACCATAATGAGTTTGTTTCATTAGCCACCTGGTGATGATGGTCTCCGAGGAGGAAACCGTGTGCCGCTGTTTACCAAATGTGTCTTCCCCAGCACGCCATACTTGGAAAAAAAAGATGCTAAAGCCCCATTTAGGCAAAGAGGAGGCGCAATTGAGAACCTGTTAATTGGATTGGCATTTGACAAAAGGCAGATTTGACTTCATGCTAATGTGATTGTGCCTCTCTTTTCCGTACAAAGAAAGTAAAATGAGCTAGGTGCGACTTACACAAGAGCACGGATTGTTCTCCTTGTTGAAGTGAAATGAATGAATGGAGGATTTTCCAGGGACAGATGTTCTGCGATGAGGTTACGTCTTTGTTTTTTCTGCCGTGGTCAAATGTCCTCCGCTAATGCTGTGCCGAGGAAAGGAATTTCATTTTCCAAGGAAAAACAGGTGGTAAACAAACCAGACATGTAATCCTGGAACGATTGAGACAATCTGCCCACATGTGAGTACATGTTTTAGGATGTGAAAAGCAGCACAGTAATTGTGGCGTTTAGTGACAGCAACATTTTTTACACAAATGTAGACTCTTTTTTTTCTGACTTTTTTACGTTTTGTTGCTTTTGGGTTGAGAATAAACATTGAATTACTTTTTGTAATCAGTTGCCAAATCACTGTGTAAGATTTAAAGGACGTCCCTGTGAGAACTCTTACAACCTGTGATCCTGAAACGGAGCCTTTCGCCCACTTACCCAACCCATAGGATAACTGTAAAAGTCCTAACTTTAACTGTATCACCGCTAGACCCATCGCCAGAACCTCATTGGCCGGAGACTTAGCAGGACCCAATTAGAGCTGCTGCGGTGAACCTAAAGTTGCAGACCAGCGTAAAGGGGATTATTATTATTCCATCACAAACTTTTCTGGCGACACCATGCCCAGCCATCCCAGCACTGGGCCTAGAACCCGGGGGAAAATGTATATCCAGTTCGGACATTCCCAGCGGCTTCATCTGAAGCACTTTGTTAAGTTGTTGACGTATAGACGAGAGAAGGCATTTCACCCCTATGTGATTAAGACAGATCCCACAGCACGGCACACTACAGGTCAATTAGTCATCTTCAATAACGAGTTACATGTCAATCGCGTGCTGATCATTCCGGAAGGTGGCAATGGCTGTCAGGGTCTGTTAGATTAGGAATCAGTGAGTGAGTGAATCGGTTTGAGTTTTGTGCTGAGTCCAACAATGTGCAACATCAATAGGGCGGACAGCACATTGTCTGCAGGAAGATATTGCACAGGTAATGGAAAAAGACGCAAGTTAGCATGTTTTCACTGTCTAATACATGCCAGCACAGCCAATGCTTCCATCTCCGTGGAAAGAGCCAAAACAACTTAAAGACGAGATCTCGAAACGTTTCTAAGCAACACCATGCGGCTTCGAAGGCAAATAAAGGCAGAGAAAACAAAGTGAAACGTATAAACGGGGCAAGCAAGATGTTTTCATCATGTAGTAAACAAAACATTCCCCTCGCGGGTGAAATCTCGCAGAACATCTGGCCGAATAATCAGGCCCTGTCCGGTATAAGCTCGCTGTAGAGGCTAATTAGTGAGACGGAGCGGGCAAACGAGGGGAAAGAGCGAGGGGGGTGGGGGTCGGCGGGGTGTTTGCGGGGGGATATAAAGAGACAGCCAAATTTGGTGCTCCAGATTTATGGGCCAGTAATATACTGTACGTGACCCATATTGAATGTTTCCATATGCTGTGTGTGCCCCGCTGCACGGCGCGGTGACATCATGCACGCCTCCGAGGGCAGAGGGTAAGACACACACATCGGTATGAGACCTGGGGACTGTTCCTAGCCCTGCCTGACCCTCTTTCTACCGTTCACCCTGGACTGTAATGACCACACTGGCCCACCAACTTCTAGCATCCCTAAAAAGGCCTTGAGGAGCCAACAGCCATTTCACATGAGATCAAACACCGTTGCAACGTCGCCTTCTTCCTCATTGTCAGAGATAGGGGACTACAACGAGGCCTTGCATGGAGGAAGGAATTAGGTCAAATGTCAGGCGGGGAAATTAATCGTGCGACATTTAACTTTACTTTGACAAAATGTTCTAAACTCCAACCTTTTCCACTGGCTCACCTCTCAGCGGCCAGACACAAAATGAATCCCTGCGGTCCAGCCGTTCTCCTGGCAGCCGCAGAGAGCGTCTGATATAACCCATCCTGTCCCCACCGTGGGAGGGGCGGGGTATGCTCTCCTTTCAATGACAACACCTCCCATTTGCCCCCCTCATCACTCCACCGAGGGGTTGCCAGGAGCCCGGCGGGGGCGGGGCACCAACAACACCTGCCACCCGGAGCATTGTGCTGATTAAGGGGCGCCGTTGACTCGGTGCCGACGAAGCAGAAGGAGTGGGGGGGTGGGGGGGAGTGAGGTTGACAGTCAGGGCACGCTGACGTGCTGCTCCACAACGATGACGCAGCGCTGCTTCCCGGAGAGCGCGTCACGCCACGAAGGGGATCTAAGATTCCTGCCCTCCAAGCTGCGTTGCTGAGCGTCTTCCTCTGTGAGGCCGGATTCGAACAACCAGTCTGGGCTGGCAGTGGAAAAATTACCTCCAAATCCGTTTCGATGGATGGGTAGGGCCAGCGCACTTCCTATCCAGCCACGACGCTGGGCGTGCATTCGCTTCAGTCCTTCCTAATGATACTTCTAATGAGGCTCCCAGGAAGTCGCTGTCACAATGGGGGGACGGGGGACGTGGGGGAGGAGGGAGGCCGCCTGCTTCCTGTCTGACCCCTTCCTCCCGCCTGACGGGCCGGTCAGGGGGGGGGAGGTAGCCAATGGCGGGGAGCGTTGGGCGGCTCAGGCCCAGGGGAGGTCACGTGACCCGATCTAGACGGTGTCAGTAATGGCGGCTCTAATTGAGCACACACGGCGAAGGTTAGCGGGGCCTGTGATGATGAAGCCAGGGGGAGAGGGGGAGGGGGCAGCAGGTTTTTAATCTCATCACCACATCTCTCCCGGTCATTACCCGTGCTCCATTCAGTTTGCCATTGGCTAATGATTTACCCTCCAGAATAGTCTCGATAAGAAGTCCAGCAAAAATTAATTAAATCATAGGTTGAAAAAAAAAAAATAATGGGTGAAGTTAAATCTTCAATACGTGGTTATTTGTGTCTAACACCAGCAAATCTATTTGTGTCCATCATAATTATTAATTGGAAAGAGTTATTGATTAAAATGTATACACATGAGAACAGCATTTTAGTTAATAGGAAGTACCATTTGTTACAGTTGTCTGAGTAATTTTTTAGCCAAACATCTTTGGAGGGAATGTAAACGGAGACATACTTTGGTCTGATCACATTTGACTTGAAAATTATTTACAAATGATTTGGAATGTGTGTCGCAAAGAGAAATAGCATAATTTTTTTCTTCTTCAAATTAACGCTTTGTCCTTGTTTTGGCTAGTTAAAACATTTACCTGCATATTAATGTTCAATTTGTACTACATTGTGTACATGATTCAGGCACAGCCTTTAACTACACAAGTTACAATAACACCAAGCAGATAGAATTCCACACATTTCGAATGATGGACTGTTCGATTAGTCAAAACATTGTTCTGATCTGAACAAGTTCCTCAAAGACTGGCAGAACGTTCCGGATTCTAGAATTCCAGCCATCAGGCTCCTAATCACAGTGTGGAGTCCCTCACTGCCTTTCTCCCTAAGCCTCTAATCAGCGGTGCTAGATTTTCTCTGTGACATCATGCTGTGTTTCATTAAACACCATCACCCCTTAAGAAAACCCAAAATACAGCCCCGATCGCTGGGAGAGTCCCCAGGCAGATGAAACGCTCCTCTGATTGTGGACGCTTGGATTAGGCGTTCATTAGGGCCTTGCGAGATAAGTCTATCTCGATTAACTGATATTGTTCCTACATTGTTGTCTAGAAGATACCGCACTTTGGAATCAACAGTAATTATAAGTTGGTGCGAAAACAACTCTTTGTTGTTTATTGGTGAATGAGGGGGAAAAAACATAAGGGTCTGGATGTCCTGTGTTGAATTGGCTTGAAATGTAAACGTCAAACCCAAGTATTCTCCATCCCTCCTCTACCGCAGTTCCATTTTACTCTCAGTTGTTCTGACAGGATGCCAAATGAAATGGAACATCAGAGCAGCACCGATGTTAGCAAAATATCAAATCAATAAAACGGCACAACACTGCTCCATCATAAAAGCACTGCGGCGAGTTATTAAATCATTAATATCTTTTAGCGGTGTAATTGTGGGATATCGGTTTCCACGGTGGACCATTTCAGGATCATTCATATTGGGCATAATGCGCCACCCTTTGCCCTGTCTGTGGCTGTGCCTACAGTTGAACCCTTCACCTTTAGAAGAAAAGAAAAAACATCCCATTACCAGGACTCCCATATGAAGCCATTAGAAAGGCTGGAACGATATTTCATTGGACTCCTTTCTTTCGACCTATTTAGAGTGCGCTGTGGTCCCGGGAAGAAGAAAACACAATTAGGAAACCCAGCCAAGCCTAACAAAACAGCATTCCGAGGTTGTCCTGCCTCCCAGCCACTCCCACTCTCCCTCTTCAGGGTCACAGCAAAAGCAGACTTCTTTGTGATTCTAATACGGACTAATTTGGTGGAATGCGTGGTGAGAAAAACAACAATTGAGAAGAATAGATTGCGCTGGAGGCACTGATTAAGGAGGGGGCGGGGGGAGAATTCACAATGTTCCCCTTGTGAGCCTTTTGACTCGAACGGAGACTGGCGGAGCCTCCCGTGACTTCACGGAGAGAACTTTTAATTTAGGAGTCACCTCAGTCTGGCCTCCCTTCTAATAGCATGTGAGGGCTTTTATTTTGAAGCCAGGAGCGTGCCCCGTCTTCAGGTGCTTCCATAACAAATCTTTTCAGTCAGTGACTTTTAACACCTGCCACGGTGACATTCAAAGTGAATAACTATGGCTACTTAAGTAATGACTTTAATTCAGTGTGTGCTGAGGTGATTGACAGAGGGGCGATAAAGGAGAGGGGATATGGTTTCTTATTACCGTTAATGTGTTCATTTTAAAGATCAGGGGGAGCTGAATGCTCAGCAGGGATATAGGCACCAACTGGATAGACACACACACACACACACACACACACACACACACACACACACACACACACACTGTGAAGTAAACACAGCGATGGGCTATTTATGACTAGCTGACGTCCAGGACAGAATGTAACAGGTTCAATAAAAACAACGAGCTTCCATATTACAGTGTCCACTGGGACTGGGAGGAACGGCCACTGCAGCAACGTGAAACGTGCTGAAACTGTTTCACAGGAGTTAGTGAGGTCAGCAGTGTGTTTATATTATTCTATAGTTACATAGTAACACGCTGTGTGTATCACGGCAGTGTGTTCAAAGGAGGACGTAATAATCCTACTGTGTCATGCCAGTGGGATAGTCAGAGTGTTTATATTATCATATGGTTACATAGTGACACGCTGTGTGTAGCACTGCGGTCGTTACCATGGCTCCTATCCACTCGGAGCACATGGCCGCAGATAAGCAGCTTCCGAACGTTGTCATGACATCGGACCACATGAGACTTTGTCGTGTGGTCATGAGGAACAGCAGACCGGCAGTGAAAACAGGACTGAGACGGAGGGGGAAGAGAAAGACAGTCTGTTTCCTCGTGGCAGTGACTCAGCGCTGCCTGTCTCTCAACCCGTCTGTCTGACTGCCTGCCTGCCTGTCTGTCTGTCTGACTGATTGTCTGTCTAAACCTGTCTGTCTTACAGCTTGACAGTTTGTCTGTCTGTCTATCTAAATCCGTATGTTAGACTGCCTGTTTATCTCTCAACCTGTCTGCCTTACAATAAAAGTAGATCATGGTAATAAGGTTGTGATTATCATAACTTTATTTGGGAGGTGAGGGTGTGATTATCTTACCTTTAAAAGAGAGGTGAGGGTGTGATTATCTTACCTCGAACAGGGAGGTGAGGGTGTGATTATCTTACCTTTAACAGGGGGTTGAGGGTGTGATTATCTTACCTCAAACAAGGAGGTGAGGGTGTGATTATCGTAGCTCAAACAGAGAGGTGCGGGTGTGATTATCTTACCTCGATCATGTCGATGAGGTTGTAGAAGAACTGTTTGTTGTCGATGGTGAGTTTTCTGTCCCGGTAAATCACCCGGTAGTGGAGGACTTCACCGGAGACACCGACACAGAGGACGTAGTCGCCTTGGTGACGGACGGACTCCCGCACCAGGAAGAGGCCGTCCTCCACTGGGCGGAGCTTAGACACGGCCTCCGGACCAGAGATCTTTCCATGGAACCACCTGGACAGGAGAGAGAGGGAGAAAAAGAGAAAGAGAAGAACACAGCGAGAGGGAGAAAAGAGAAGACCAAGTCAGACTGATCTACTTAGACTTAACTTAGGTAAAGTCAGACTGATCTACTTAGACTTAACTTAGGTACAATGAAACTGATCCACTTAGACTTAACTTAGATACAATGAAACTCATCTACTTAGACTTAACTTAGGTAAAGTCAGACTGATCTACTTAGACTTAACTTAGATACAATGAAACTGATCTACATAGACTTAACTTTAAATAATGTCTGACTCAGTGTCTTTTCAACAGTTCTAGAACACAGTCACATATATGGGCCGATGCATTTTGATTAGTTGAAATATTTCCTATGGCTCTTTATTTGACCAATGGAGTGAGTGGTGTAAACCACGGCTTCCTAAAATAACAGAAGACAAGTAAAGCTGCCAAAAGTATCATAAAAAACAAGAGACGAGAAAGAAGTCATAGGCTTAAGCTGGTGGGGGAGTACATTCTCACATCTCTACACGCACGCACACACACACACACACACACGCACGCACGCACGCACGCACGCACGCACGCACACACGCACGCACGCACACGCACACGCACGCACGCGCACACACACACACACACCCACACCCACGCACACAGTGCTTCACTTCAGTTGACAGTTTCTCCCACTTTAGTACAACGTGCTGTAGTAGAGCATAAGTATTACAGCATGAGGCTGAGGTCAGGGTCCATGCGGAGCGACTCTCTCTCTCTCACGCTGGCCGAGGCAATTAACCCTGTCTCCCCGGTGACGTTGTGTCTAGCCTTGTAATGACCTTTGACCTGTAAAACACACACACACACACACACACACACACACACACACACACACACACACACTTGAAGAACTTGATTGACAGCACTAGTTCAGGCAGGAAAATATACACCTTCTGGTTTAACATGGTCTTTGAAAGCCCACGTTCACTCACTGAGTGTTGTGTTGTGTTTGATAGCTGTCACTCAGACTGAGTGTTGTGTTTGACAGCTGTCACTCAGACTGAGTGTTGTGTTTGATAGCTGTCTGTTTCTTGTTCACTCTGTGTAATTAATTGGCAACCAATTTGTGTAAAGCGCCATGAGTCATGAGGAAAGCGCTAAAAACTCTATTATTTAAATTGTTATTACCATATAAGCAAACCTGTTAAAATCTTTAAAAAACTGTCTGGAGGGCTCCAAAACTCGAACAATTGTCCTTCTTTGGTAGGATATATAAAAGTTAAAAAAAAGAAAGTAAAAGCTTCTAATTAAATGGCCAATTTCATTACAATGTTCGTACAAATAAATATGTGTTCAAAAACTAGACTAGATAAGAGCCCACACCTGAATGAGGCTGTTTGTGTTGCTAAGTGTGGCTTGTTTTCTAGTGCAGGTCTTAACATGCATCTTCCTGTGTTTCTAGATCAGTAAACATCTGACTGGGGCATTGGCTATTTCCCTCCTTCAGCCGCTTCATTCATCAAAGTAACGTGTTCAATCTGATACTGGCACAACAATGTGATGATCACAGAAGCACGCCCATTCCATCCCCTGCAGTTAGCATCATGTCCGTCGACCCACAACCCAGCTCACCGCAAGGCACACTACTGCAGAATCTACAAAACCACAAAAATGTAAAAAAAACAAAAATGGTTTGGAGGTCTACAGGCCCGTAGCACACAGGGCAGCGACAGACAGGTGTGTTTACCTACCGGGGCGGCCCCAAGGACAGTGATTAGGTCTCCCTTCAGGTGGGCCAGTTCCCCTGGCTTTGGCCTGCAGTGGTCGGCCCTGGTCACACACTGAGTCCCGGGCTCCCGGCCTCTCTGTCAACACAACCCATACCGTGATGCAACACAGGCTGCTGATGCTGGAGAAACATAGCAACACAGGCTGCTGCTGCAGGAGAAACACAGCAACACAGGCTGCTGATGCAGGAGAAACATAGCAACACAGTCTGCTGATGCTGGAGAAACATAGCAACACAGGCTGCTGCTGCAGGAGAAACACAGCAACACAGGCTCCTGCTGCTGGAGTGAGAAAACGCTGATCAGAATCATAACAACAACTTGAGTCATGAAGCAAATTGGGATCAAACATTTATTGGGTGGGGGAAAGAATTAACTTAAAATAAGTGTTTTGAAAAATGGGTTTTGAAATGGGTTACAATGCCAATTAAGGTGGCATTGTAATGGGTTTGTAGAGTTTACCATTGCCATTCTCAGATACAGGTCTGGTCTCTGGTTGTACCTCTCTCTAATAGACATAATACAATTTTACGGAGCATTGGCCTTCTCACTCAGGACAAACGAATCATTAATTAATGGGACGACTGTAAAGCCATCGTTGTTTTTGCAACAAAAAAAAAATCCAATACAGGCCTATGGAATTACTAATGTATATAGGAGTGAAATTTTGATTGAACAATGGACTAAGAAATGGACATTTCCTTTTCTACTTTTATTGAATGTTGAGGTTTTAAATTATTTTTAAGGAGCTTGAATTATACCTCCGAATGTTAACTTTAATCGTTCCCTACAATTCCTACACGCGCACGACGTTATGCTCGTTCCACCTCAGAACTGTTCTACTCATCCAGTATTTTTATTTGTTTTACTTATTTTATCTTCTGTAAATAATGCCAGTGTACACCACTGTATTGTAAATGACTACACAAATTAAGAACTATTATCTTTGATTGTT
>JAVQJS010140702.1:0-40805 GCA_036024795.1 Galaxias rostratus | reverse complement strand
AACAAGACACACACACACACACACACACACACACACACACACACACACACACACACACACACACACACACACACACACACACACACACACACTTACCCCTGGGTCCAGGGTAACAGAGGTCTTGGACCCCAGGTTGAGAACTCTGCCATCTGCCCTGTGGAGGAGGTTTAACCCTGCCGCACCACACTCACCGCCTGAGAGAAAAACATTAAACGCAAAGGGACAGCCAGTCAGAGCAGGGACGACATAAAGCAGTTAGACATTTCTTAACCTATAATCCAAATACAAATCATTACGGAAATAGACTTCTACTTGGGACAAGTAACAAGAAAAAGTGAGAGTCTACCTTTTAAGCCATAGGGTCTGGTGGAGCGCCTCTCAGTCAATACAGACAGCACCACTTTGTTCCTAAATAACAGCTTCCGAATCACCCCATCTCCCCCATGGTACCGTCCGGCACCACCGGAGCCAGGCCGGAGAGAGAATTGCTTCAGAATCACCGGATACCTGATCCAGGGAAGGAGAGTCAAATAATTGGGGTCAAACCAGACACAGTAATCTAACATAAAAGGGCAATCCTATTTGGGGTAATACAATGTACCTTGTTGTTTTTTTTAGCTTGATAAGATCTTCAATAAATATCAAACCTTAATTCTCTCACCTCTTCTCCAGAATTTCTGGGTCAGTGATGCGCGTGTTGGTCATGTGACTGTGCACACCGCTACGGCCCTTCCAGCCAGGCCCTGCCCCCGCTCCCCCAGCCACAGTCTCATAGTAACCACCCTTCTCACTGCCGAAGGAAATGTTATTCATGCAGCCCTGACCAACAGAAAATATGGGAAAGTGTCAAGAATGTGTCGGACACACTGAAATTAACCCCAAAAATACGAAGTCTAGCTTTGACAAGAAACACATGTGGAAGTACCATTACCTGTGAGGCAGCGCACACCTGGAATGCCCGGAATATGACATCCACCACCCTCTGAGACGTCAGTACATTCCCACCCACCACAGCAGCGTTTCTGGAAGGCTGCAGGATAGAGCCGTTGGGAATGATGACTTTGATCGGTGCAAGACAACCCTGAAAAGATAGATTGGAAAAACATTTTTTTAACTTAATACATTTATTTTATTCAAACCATTATCACTTTACCCTTCAAGCAAGTTTGCCAAAACAATGTTTTTGCAGTATTAGACCAACTTTCAATGGCCAGAAACACCCAAAGACGCAATAGTTAATATGTAATATGTAACCTTTAAATACAATTGAGAAAGGTTTCTCACAGCACCTTGGTGGACTTTATGTTCCTAGCTCCTTCCAAGAGAATGACTAAAAGCCAGTAGAGTTTTACCTGGTTGAGTGGGATGTCCTGCCCGACCATACAGCGTAGGCAATAGATGAGGGCAGAGAAGGTGATGGCACGGGGGGCGTTACAGTTGCCCCACACTTCTGTCCCAGTGCCAGAGAAATCAAACACGGCACTTCCCTGGATGAGACATAGGTAGGAAATAGGGAGAGCATGGGAGACAATGGCAAGGAGAGGTGCGTGCCCAATCCAATATCCTGTCCAAGTTTATGAGTATCAAGGCAATTATTTTGGTTTCCAGCGAGGCCATTTAATTCTTTATTTTTCTATTGTGCTATTATTATTCATTGTTGTCCATTACTTTTGGAAATTACAGTTTAGAATGATAGGCTACATTTCATGGCTTTTCAGGCTAAACACCGCTAAAAGTGGTCCCATCCCACCTCTTCTTTATTGATCTCAACACGCAATCTAATGGGTGTTCCATCATCCATGAAGTCCTCAGATGCCACCTCAAGAGACCCTGTCTGTTGTTCCCAGCTTTGGGCAAACTCCTTCAACATGTCTCTCACGGCCAACTCTGCATTACTCTGAAACACATCAAACCCATATCAGAGGAATTCCAAAAATATATCTTAAAGAGTGAACGGTACATGCTGATACGGATCCTACATGCCTGGCCCCAGATAAACCCTTTCTCACCTGGATGTAACCCATATAGGCCTGAACCACAGCCAGCCCATAGCTGTCAATCAACTCCCCCACCAGCTGGCTGCCTCTCTGATTGGCTGCCACTTGAGCTCTCAGGTCAGACAAGTTGTCATGGAGATTACGAGTACCAGAACAGTCTGGATACTTAGCAGGAGCCATTAAGGCTTCAGTTACAGCTAATTAAAACAAGTGACAGGCAAAGAAAGTAGGTATGAAGGAGAATGATTATATGAATGTAGTCAAATTCTCCTTAACGTAAAAATGCCTCAAAACTTTATGCAATGTTATTGCAAACCAATTATTGGAATT
The DNA here is from genome assembly GCA_036024795.1 of Galaxias rostratus. NCBI lineage: Eukaryota > Metazoa > Chordata > Actinopteri > Galaxiiformes > Galaxiidae > Galaxias > Galaxias rostratus. Next base: position 38,478 of record JAVQJS010140702.1, on the reverse strand, counting down.
TAAAAAATTATTTGGATTTTCATAAACTAATTAGGCCATTGTATTTAATTTTCAATACATTTATTTTCTCCAGTCCACCAACACCATCAAATCTGTCAACAAAATTAAAATAACTATAATAGAAGATGTTTTCTCTCACCCGCTTCCTGAAAGACTCCCCCAGTAACAAGCTTAAAGGAGGTAAAGACAGCCCCCTCCTGCTGCAAGGAAGTGGAATGGGGGGGCATAGAGCCTGGAGTTATCCCTCCAATGTCAGCATGGTGACCCCTACTGGCTACAAAGAACACAGGGCCACTGACACCGTTCTGAAACACCTGCAGGTAAAGATAAGAGAGAACACTATGGTCCTGAGAAAGATGGCTCAGATAGTCAGTCTGGTCAGAGTGTCTTAGTGTGGAAGTTGACTAGACTGACCGGGGTAATAACAGTGAGGTCGGGGAGGTGGCTGCCTCCAGAACACGGATGATTACTCAAAATAACATCGCCTTCTCTCAGTGTGTTCCCCAACGATCTGATCTGCGCACAGGGAAAGGGAACATGTCAAGGGGATATGATCTCAGGAGCAGCTACTTTGAGTCTCATCAGAATTGTTCCCTCATTTACAGCTGTAGTTCTTCTTCCTTTTATAATTGTCAACACATATATGCACACGTTAGTTCACCTGGTACTGCACAGTCTCCTGCATGGCTCCCAGATGAACCGGGATATGCGGGGCGTTGGACACCAGTCCCCCGTCCGGGCCAAACACAGCACAGGAGAAATCCAGGCGCTCCTTGATGTTGGTGGAAATGGAGGTCCTCTGGAGCACACGGCCCATCTGCTCTGTGGTGACCACGAGAAACAAACGCATCAGGTCAGGGAAGAAATGCTAACTGTACAACAACATTTGAGACCAGTACCTAGAAGGTGCGATAGAATAGACGTTTAGTCAACACTTTATCTTGCCACTCATGGAACAGTTCAAACTCATTGTGTTCCCCTGTTACTTATCGCACATGACTTTGCAACAGTGGGTGACTTTGCTGTGACCCGTTTTAAAACCAATTCTCCCATGACTCTCTGTGAGAACATACCAGCAATGCTCATGAAGCGATGAGAGAAGATGGAAAGCTGGATAGTGTTGAGTTCAGTACCGAGGGCGCAGTGGGGGTCCGAACCCACCGTCATGCGCACGTCTCCCCCTTCTGTCAGCATGGCCTCACAGCAGGGCTCCACCAAGATAGTGCTAAACACACACAAGCCAGCACATGTCAAATTCTTTACGATTTCACATAGGAATCAAATTGCGTTATTGACTTATGATGTTTTAGTTGTCCAGTTATTAGGTGAAACACACACCTGTTTTTGTCAATTATAATGGCGGGCCCCTGGATAGTGTAACCAAATGGCAATTCCTCCCACAAGTAAACAGCGGTCTCAAGGTACCCATCTTCAAAGTAACATTTGGTCGTCTATATGAAAAGGACCCACAGGACACATTAACAGCCAACCATAGAGATTAGTTAGTCTGAACTGTAGTTTAACCTATGTCCGCCATTGTGTGTGTGCGTGTGTGTGTGCGCGCGCGTGTGTGTGTGTGTGTGCGTACGCACATCTGCGAGTGTTTGTTTAAGGGTTTACCGTGTTACGTTTGGCCTGGCCCTGCCCTATCTTGGCCTTGACCAAAGACTTAATGCCTGATTTGCCAGCTCCCCTGACTCTGATGTCATCCACCATGATGGGCCTGTCTGGTATAGTGAAGCCAAACTCTTTGAGGTAGCTGGGAATACATTTACAGAAGGAGAACAGACCATGTATGAAATTAACTGAGCAATGTATATGTGTAAAACTGCATTGTTTAATTGGTCACTGAAAATATATTCGGAAACTAGTAACTACTTAAATGACAGGTCGACCAGAGTAATCCCACCGTTTAGTAAATGCACTGCGGAAGTCACCCGCTTGACAGGACTGGGAGTTGCTCGGGTAACCAGCCGCCGTAACCATGAGAGCGCAGTCAGTTCCCTCATAACGCAGATGGAAGAACACCTCTGTACTGATCTGAGCGCTGGTAAAAAGGAAAGTTCTGCTTAGTAAATGCACATGTGAGTTCAGTTTAACGTGTACACCACACCACAGGCAAAATGTTAGCCATTGTATGTTGCATGTGTGTTGATGCCAGTACGCTGTGTATTGGGGTGAACCTGCTGAAGCCGCGGCCCCGGAGCGTGTCCTGGCAGCGCGTCAACAGGACATCCACTCTGAGGTCCAGCTCATTGAAGCAGCGAGGGTCGTACTGCAGTGAACATGGTTCCTGTACTTCCTCCACCACATCTGCCAGTGCCAGGCCATAGGCTGACAGCACACCACTGTACCTAAGACACACGCACATGCAAAAAAAGCAGGCGATGTTTGATGCATGACAAATTCACCATACAAACAAATCTTTAATAAGGACACATCTGTTGCTTGACTGTTGAGTGAGGGAACAACTGTCAGAATGGATTCTCTGGCAAGCAACGGACAATTCTAAACACCTGTTTTGCCATGTCACAGCTACTAATCACCGGACAAGAGACAGAAAGACCCTGTGATACATGCAAGGAACGCAATGTACTCCCAGCCACAGCACACCATCCTGACTACAGGCCTTACTTGTGTATGAATACATTTTTCATTCCAAGGGCTCTCGCAATAGCACACGCATGTTGTCCACCTGCTCCGCCGAAACACGCCAACACGTGTTGAGAAGTGTCATGGCCCTTGGCCTGTCAGAAGAAAAGAGATGGACAGACAGATTCAAAATTAAAAAAATCAAAAGGTGAGGCATAAGCTAAAACAAAAATAAGTGAAGGAAACAAGCTGTTGGGACTATGGTATCGCTCAAGATGAGTAGTGTTAATTTAAATACAGAGCATCACTGTGCATATGAAAAGTTGATTACATACTAGTTTGACCAACCAACCACAAAGAACAACTAACACTGTTAAACTGAAACTGTGAATAAGTATAATCTAATTTAGCCCAAAGCGTAGGGTATTAAAATACCTGTGTCAGTGCTCTGATAGGTCTACACATGGCTTCATTTGCCACTCGGATGTATCCCATGGCAACTTCCTCCATGCTCATTTCTGATTTTCCACCATGAGCTTTGCTGTTCTTTTCAGCAGATTTGATAGATTGAGATTGACTGGAGGAGAGGAACTGGTTAATCTCGCGGGTGAGCATGCAGAAGTGTTTCATTGTCTCCTTGATAGACAGGGGCTCGTTCTCTCCGGGCCCAAATATCCGTGGGAAGAAGGAAGGGAGAAGTCGACCCAGAGCCAAATTTGCGTCCGTCACTGTAAGAGGCCCCCCTGTTGAAATAAAAAAAGAACTGTCCATACAATTTTACTGCTTGTGTTACAGAATGTTTACCATGTCGAATCTGGTAATTTAGTTGTTAATTGTTTATTCACCCCCAAATAATTCTGGTGCATGGGATATTCTCAACCTGAATCTACTTTAACATGTTAAGCCCACAAATATTTATCTCCAGCTCAGTGTGTGTGTGTGTGTGTGTGTGTGTGAAGGGGGGTGGGGGGGTGTATGTACATGTGTGTTTATTTAGGTGTATGTCCAAATGGAATGTTATGTAATATTTTCGCATGAACTTGGAGCAGTGCCAATTTTAAGTCTCCCCTGCCTTGGACACTATTAATCAACAGAGAGGGGGGAAAAATGGGTAGAGAGAATGCCAAAGTGGTTAACCAGGTTTTTAAGCAAGCAATAGCAGTCTACTGGCTGGGAAAAGATGATATGGTTGCAATGATATGTGGGCAAAAGGTATTCCTCTGGTGTGCATGAGAGAAATATCTCAAGATACAGAGAGATGCCACAAACATATGTATCTCACCCTTCCGATAGCAGGCAGGTCCTGGATGGGCACCTGCTGACTCAGGCCCCACCACAAACATCCCTGACCTGGAGACGGCAGGGTGACGAAAAAGGAAAAAAGATTCACATATTTTGGAGGGAAGGGTTATTATATAAATCCTCTGTGCTCTGTACTCAAATGGCTGTATTTGTTCACATGATATTCAGTACTCCCATACAAACCACCAGATGGATAAACCCATACATAAAGTTGTAGTGCATAAAGGCACTAAACAGATATTCAATAACCGTAATTCTTAATAATTTATTTTTCCGTTAAGTTTACGGCACTGATAACAATATTTGTTAACAGGTAACTCATATTGGTCTTATTCAGAAATGGATTGTTTGTTGGATTGTGTTATATTTGAGTCACGACATCATCACAAACCGTAACTCCCAATTGAAATAAAACAGTAGTAATACATCATTAATACATTCATGTTAAAACAAAACTTCCTAAGATATCTAAGCTTTCAATTTCACCGTGTGCTGGGTTTGGGAGCAAAGTCAACTGCACCCAATCTGACCTGAAAAAGAGGCGTGAGCCACCTCCTGCTGCCACAGTATTGATGTCTAACTGGGGGGCCTGCAGAGTGACTCCAGCTGTAGTGGCCTCGAACACGTGCTCATACTGGCCTGCATAGCGACTGACATCTGTGGACGTGCCTTAGGGGGACAAAGTCACACGGTCAAAAGCTTGAATAGTTGAAAACAAAAAGGGATACAGTCAGTTTATTTCCTGAGGTGGCATTTACAGAATGGTAAGGGACACTGGGTCAAGGCCTCCTTATTATATTATGCAGTATATAATACAATTCAGTTAGATCAAGTCTATATTCCACTTGTTGTACCCACATCCAGCCCTTCCCTCTCATCTTCTTCACCTCAGTCCTCCCACTGTCCCCACGGCACACTGTGAACTAATTAAACACCCCCTCCTCCCTTACAGTAAGTCGCATTGTCCCTGTATGCATATCCTTCCCCACTATTGTCCCTTAAAGCCTCTGATCAGGGCTCTTCCTGTGCTACTCCTTACCCCCCATGTCAAAACCAATGACTGGCTGTTTCTCAGTCTGACTGTAGGAGGTGATGGCGTAGCCCACCACCCCCCCCGCTGGCCCAGAAAGCACTGCACGAGACCCGCAGAACTGATCCATGGGTGTCAGCCCACCATCTGACTGCATGAACAGCACATTCACGTCCTAAGGGAGGTGCACATGAGTAGACTTTCAAAAGAGTGCATACAACGTAAATAGATGACTAGCTTCTAAAATATGTTGCATCCACCTGCCATATAGCACAGCAGGTTATCACATTGTGTATAAAGCAACTCGAAAAACATTAAACGCACCTTCAAGCTGTCCTTGAAGCCGGATGTGAACCCCTTCAAGTATTGATGGATCTTTGGTGTGAGGTAGGCGTCTGCACAGACAGTGTAGCCACGTGGCACTGCTCGCACCATGGGCATGACTTCACTGGACAGGGACACCTGGGTGAAGCCTAGCCGGCGCGCTAGAGAGCCCAGAGCCTTCTCATGGTCAGACCACCTGACGCACACAAACAAAGCTGACTTGTCAGTCACACAGGGCTTCAAAGAGCCGTAAGACAAAGACCTTTCTTTGAGGACTTCACACTGAAAGTTGTGTGTGCTTGCACTGGCTATCAGACATAGCAGGTGTCCAAAACATCCTGAAAGTGCATTTTCAATGCACCACAACTCCACTTTGATTATTTTAAACAAAGAAAAAAACGATCAGAAAAGGATTATAATAAGTTCTGCTTTAAATCAAGAAAAGGGCAGACTTTGTCACAGTAATCAGAGAAATGGCAGTTAAAGAAGAAAAGAACAAAGTGTTCACCAAACTTTCCATAGGCTGCCCTTGTGACACGACATGGTGGGCTTGGATGTCCATATAAAGAAAAAAAACGTAATCTGACACCAGCTTCTAGACCTACTGTACACTCAGAGAGAGAGAGAATGAGAAGGGGATTCATACTAACGTATAAGAGTGCAGCAGCAGGACAGCTAGACTGGTGATGCCTCGAGATAGAACCCCCCTCAGGTCTCGCTCCACGCACTGCAGGTCCAACTCCCGCCACACTTCAAGGGAGTCGCCAGTGCTACCTAAGGGAGTGGGAGTGGGAGAAAGGGGGTGACAAGGTGAGTGGCACAATGTGCAAACATTTTAAAAAACGTAGCTATAGACTTACTAGCAGATCAATGGGGAAATTCCCTTTAAGAAACATTAGGGGTGAAAAAAAAGGGGTTCCATCCATGAAGTACTATCATCCTACCAGTGACAATGCGTTTGCTGTGTTTCCTGGGAAGCTGGCAGCCATCTTGTTTGAGAACAACTCTCTCATCAACTTCTATGACCTCTTCATAAAGCACCTCAGGGACTGACACCTCCTGTTCACACACACGCACACACAGACACACACATGCACGCATGTACGCACGCACACACAATTTGAGTAATGTGCAGTAGTTATGTGTTCGGTTCAGTCCATTCAAATATTCAACCCAGTAAAACTTGTTTTCTCAAAAGTAGCAGAGTTCAAAAGTGTCTAAAGTCAAGGGTCAGTAAACTGAACTTCGCACTTTATAAATGTCTGTGAAATGTGGTAGGGATGGTGAGCATAAGGTCTTTAAAAAAATAAAATAAATTCAACTAATTATATGATCAGTTGAGTGCCTACAGGAATGAGACCTAACTGTAAACCAAATACCAGTTTTTCAAGTAAAACCCTGGTATCTGCTGACACATCCTAAAATGAGCATTGTGCATAATCAGAGAAGGTGATAGAGAAGGCAACAATAAATTAATATGTACACTTTGCCATCATAGAATTTTGTGAGCTGGCTTGGCAGAATTTAAATGATGGACGATTAGCAAGTCCATCCTAAAGAATCCCATGTTCCAGGAAGAAATTTGCAACCAGAAACCCATTACAAAGTCTATTATATTTGACCTCCCATATGCACCTTCCAGCACATCCAAAATGCTGTAGGTTGTATGGATGTTTTAACATGCTAGTAAAAAAGATTGGAAAGCATTGAGTGGCAGGCCATAGTATTGTTTACGCCCACAGAAAAGAAGAGCTGAGCTGTGAGGAGTGGACCCTGGCCAACCGCAATACTGAATCTGGCAAAAAAAAGATCAATTCAACTTTAGCAATTGTGCGAGTTTCAAAACGCCAATTGTAATTTTTTGCTCATGACAAGCGAATAATCACTGATCAAGGAAAAGATTATGTTTCGCAACAGTATGCTAAGCTAAGAATCAGTAGAAGTCACAATGATACGGAATAATATTTACTGCAACTTATCTGTGAGAAAACACAAAGACATAGAATAAAACAGTTTCAGAACTTAGGCTATCAAGGGTCAATCTCAGGGGTGGACTGGACAGATAGATGTTATGGCTCTGAAGACATAAGCTTGACACATTGTTCTCGTCTAATCTTTGAGTCTGATAATGGATACTAGAACACTGTTAAAGACACGACCCCCCCAAACCCATATAAAAGTGTAACAATTTAGGCTTGACAAATAATACACTTAATTTCATATAAATGTGCATACGATTGAAATCAAAACAAATTTAAATGCCAGTTTGTTTGAATGTTGCATTTTTTTTTTTTAGAACATGCAACAAAAGTCTATGACATGACAAAAAAAGCAATCACTAGTTTAATTTGATTGGAAAATAGATTTCAATGCACTATAGTGGAGGTTTCAAGTACTATTCTGAGCATTACAAGAGAAATTCCCTGTGTGTGCTGATAACCTTGAACTAAAAGACCTCGCAGTTAGATTGCTTGTGTTGCCCTTTCACAATAATTGAACCCCACGGTCATTAAAGGCAGCCTCTGGCCACATCACTAACCAAATCAAAGAGCTTAGGTCGGGCCTGAGTGCCAATGTGCAGGAGATCCTTAAAGCCCTTTGTGACCAAGAGGGCAGTCCTTTCACCTTCCCTCTCCAGTAGGGCATTGGTTGCCACTGTGGTGCCCATCCTGATCCAGCCAATCAGAGAAGTATCTACAGGCAGTTCTCTGGGAAAAGCCCGACCTGTTTCCTGGGCACAAAAAGGATAAACTTGAGGTTAAGGATGTTAAGTAAGGAGTATGAAAGTAGACAACCGTGCGCCCACAGGAGCCCGTGCGAGCGCACGCACACACACACACACACACACACACACACACACACACACACACACACACACACACACACACAAACACACACACACACACACACACGTGCGTGCCTATGCAGACATTAATACACACACACACATTACTGTATTTTTAATAGTTAATAGGTTTCTCACTTTCACTGTTTTCCGAAAAATCTTTATGGGACTTATTCTATATTAAATACATTACTGCAATCACCCTCTCATATCGAATTACATTGTAGGATTATTAATCTATTGAGTAATACATATAACTAGTCCATTCCTACTCAATGCCACTGAATTGTCAACCCACACTTTTGTTTCTCATGGCTCACCTCCTGGAGGATCCTACGGATACCCTCAGTGGGAGCATCCTTGTAGTTTTGTGGGTCTCGAGACAGCAATTTCAGAACCCTCTCCCGGCCATCCGGTAATCTGGCAAAAACGTCTGTGAATGTACCTCCACGGTCGATAGCGAAGTCAAACTTCCCTCTGATTTCGGCCATGGTAAAGAATTAAAAACAATCTAAAAAAGAGAGAGAAGATGAACAATATATTAGAAACCTTAATGGAGAAAGAGCGAGCAAGCGAGAGAGGGAGAGAAATATGTCTGATGTAAAATGCAAGAGTCTTCTTTACATCTTCTTTACACTTCTGCACATAGGAGCACCGTTCTTCGGTGAAATGCTCCAGTCTCCATCGGGGTTCAAAATAAATAAAAAATAATCAGAAGATATTCTTCAACAAGCCTTACCGTCCGTTTAAGTAACAAGTGATGTGCAATGTATTGTGGGAACCCCGTCCTGCAAATCTTATTTGTCCTTCACACTTCTTCCTTTCACCAACAACTCCGTCATACAATATGACCGATCAATCGGCTAATAACTGAAGTCAATGAGTTCTCTACTCCAAATATGTGTTACTCCACCTCTATTTCAGACAAGGGGCAAGTACACTTCCTGGACAAAAATCCGCACAGCCATCAGCGGCATCGGTATTTGCTTTGCTACTCCGCCCCCTTTAAGAAAAATAACGTTAGGAGATTTTCCCGTTGTGTTACTCAGCCTTTAAAATTTGAATTTGGAATTGTCGAGATTGTTTTGAAATTCAAAAGTTTAACAAAACAATTATCCGTGTTATGTAGTGCATAATGTAGACGACAAGGTGATAATATTAAATAACCCCTATATTGCGTTGGAAAATGGGACTCACCTTGTCAGCCGGCCAAATTTGATTTGAGTTAAGATGTATAGGCTTATTTACCACTGACACAAAACTGAATCTCATCCAGTTAAATATTGCACAAAGTGTCGTCGTAACCTATTATTCATGAAGAGGAATCTGTATTTTGTAGTTTATGTTATGGACTTAGACCACATTTAGCTATTTAGGCCTCGGCATTATGCGCGATTTATCCAATGTAATGATGTTGAGAACAAGTAAATATACTGTATGCCTGTTAACTTTTTTAATCTTTATTATATATATATTTTTTTATCTCTGTTTTTCACCTGACACCTGTTATGGGTAAAATGAATATTATATATTGAATAATTTAAGCCCTATTATCATTTTTGGAATGGGGTAATTTAAAGCTTACTTGATATCACACAGATGTAACACAGTCGCTCGTATCTTAAAAATAACTTGTAACGGGTCTGATCATCACCGGAACAAGGCTGCAATATGTATTTTGCGAAACAGTGCGTTTGTTGTGCCACCAAGTGGCCCCTTCCGGAAACTGAGAAAGATAGTTTTCTTATAGTCCTGGCATTTTGTTGTCATGGTGAAGGAAGATGTATGAGTCTGCAACATTGAACATAAGGATGGTTTTACCCGAAGTCATGCCTGCTCCTTGCCATGGGGTTGGCCTTATTTGATTAGGAATCTCTTTGTAGTCGTAGTAGCTATTCGCCCCCTTGAGAATTTACCCACATTCAAAAGCAGTTAAGTTGATTCAGGAAAACCATCCTCAATGGTATTTGTACGATATCACATAAGTATTGTGGGATTGAAAATGGCACTGGTCTCTAGACAAGGAGTTTATTCCTCAGAGAAGACAGGATCAAAGGTCAAACACAGATATTAACTTTTTTTTGTAAAAGGCTACCTATAACATTGGTAATTTATACGTTTTTTGAGATCCATCATCTGAATAGTATTTTGAAGTTGACGTAAATTTCAGTGCCTTCAGGTTATTCGTCACAGTACCACACCGACTCTTCATTCGCATGGGCTCGTTTTCTCCTGAAACGCAATTTGTAAGTAGAACGGTTTCCTATTCTATTAATTGACGCGGTTGCTCTTATGACAGACTGGTTTACGTAGTCGTGTAGCCTAACCGTGATGCATTTGTAAAAGTAGATTTTCAAAATCTATAACAGGCATCATAATATACAATATATCAAAAAACACACTTCTAACAAACAGTAATTTTTCAATGATTTGTGAAACTTTAGAGTATAACGACTGGATACATTTTCTTGCGCTAAGCACAGAGCAAATCGAGCATATTTTAAAGCTATTTCTCCATGCAGAACATTCGGTGGCTTTGTAATACAAGGCACTTTATTGGGACTACTTAAGGCAGAGTGACAGACAGATCACAGATATTTTCATTTTAGTTCTTGGCATTTTCTGTGACATGGTGTAAGTATTTTTGAATAAATAGAAACAAACCTTTCGGAAGAAGAAAAAATAACCTTGACAAAATCTTAGGAAGAGAAATACAGAACTAAGCACAAACAGATGAGCCAGGTCTAATTTCCCCTCCATTTTTCTGAGGCCCATAGAATATCCTACTGAAATATAGGATAGAATATACTCAGCCTGCTGATTCAACCTTATAATTGCAGACTGCAGTCGCTCTGTTTCTGTGCCAACCTATCAATTTTTAAATGTAATTACATTTTTAATAATCGAATATAATAAATAAAATTTAAAAAATGTTTAATCCAGAACAGTTAGCGGAGTTCATAAATGTTCAGTTAAAATTTTACTGTTGAACCCTAAAATCGACCATTAATTTCTATCATTCCTGAATTTGAAACAAAACAGAATTTACATGATACTATTTCAAATGTAAAATACAAAAGTGCAAAGGTTTGAAGAGGCACACAAGATGCCCTGCATAGCCCTGTTTGACTTGGTTTCTCCTTTGTCTTTCTCATCTAGTTTGGCATTTTGCTTTTTTCATTCGGTTTCCTCAGTGGCAGTTCTGACATTGTGGGTGACATTTCTGCTTATTGACATTACAGCGACATCCACCACTGGTGTCTCCAGGTCCCTGAAAATAGAGAAAGGTCTAGGTGTTAACAGACACAATAAACAATTGTAGGTATTCACAATGCCTCACTTTTCCACAATTTGTTAAGGTCTTTTTAAAAAACTGATTCAGTTTTTGCTTCCTCAAAATTAGAAGCATTATACGCCATAATGTAAACATGAAAAAAGTTCAGGAGATTTTTGCAAATATATTAAAAATAAACAAAGTATTCACATGTTCAGAAGTATTCATTGCCTTTGCTCAATACTTTGTTGACACAACAATGCTAGCAATTATAGTCCCAAATCTTTTTTAATATGATGCCACAAGCCTGGCACATCTATCTTTGGGCAGTTTAGGCCATTCCTCTTTGCAGCACCTCTCAACCTTCATCACGTTGGATGGGAAGCGTCGTTGCACAGCTTTTTTCAGATCTCTCCAGAGATGTTCGATCGGATTCAAGTCTGGGCTCTGGCTGGGCCACTTAGGAACATTCACAAAGTGGTCCTGCAGCCACTCCTTTGATATCTTGGCTGTGTGGTTAGGGTTGTTGCCCTGCTGAAAGATGAACCGTCACCCCAGTCTAAGGTCAGACTGTTCTGGAGCAGGTTTTCATCCTGATGATCCAGATAATTTTGTTTACTATGGTTTGAGAGTCCTTCAGGTGCACTTTAGCAAACTACAGATGGGCTGCCATGTGTCTTTTACTAAGGAGTGGCTTCTGTCTGGTCACTCTACCATACAAGCCTGATTGGTGGATTGCAGCGGAGATGGTTGTCCTTCTGGAAGGTTATCCTCTCTCCACAGAGGAACACTGTAGCTCTGACAGTGACTATCGGGTTTCATTGATGCTTGGTTTGTCCCCAGACATGCACTGTCCACTGTGGGACCTTATATGGACAGGTGTGTGCCTTTCCTTGTCAACTGAATTTACCACAGGTGGACTCAAATTAAGATATACAAAGATCTCACGGATCACCAGTGGAAATAGGACGCATCTGAGCTCGATTTTAAATTCATGGCAAATGCTGTGAATACTTGTACATTTATGTGATGTCTCAGATATTTAATTTGAATAACCCCCCCCCCCCTCATGTTGTCTTTATGGTGTATTGTATGCACAGGGAAAAAAATGAATTCCATTAAGTTTGGAATAAGGCCGTAACATAACAAAATGTGGAAAAAGTGAAGTGCTGTGAATACTTTCCAGATGCACTGTAAAGCTTTAGTCCTCTGGGGACCTCAAATCACATCAAGTTATTCAGATGGCTGATGTCTTTAACATATTTCATTTTAGATATATAGTTGTAGATGTACGTAGACGTAAAGAAAATGCAACAAATCATTAGCATATATGGACAACAAAAAGGGGTATGGATAAAACTCTTAGCTTTGAGTCCGTCATCTTAAGTAAAAGATCATTCTTACCCCTGGGCCCCAGCGCTGACCTCTGGTTACCCAGCAGATCTCGGTGTGACAAACAGTGCAGCGCAGCCAGTCACATCCCTCCTTTTTCTGAACAATGATTCCGCACTGAGGGCAGTGCATGGCTTCCCCAGATTGTACCAGGGTCTATGGATGACAATGACAGAAAATAAAGACAAGTTATACAAGTCAGCTTTTAAGAATAGCAAAAATACATAAACACAACATAACCAAACACAACATTTAATTCTCAAGTTACAACAATTGGGGTGTTGAAGCCCTGGGTCATACACCATGGTTTGGACAAACACTCACAAAATGCACTTGTGAGGATTCAGCTTGAAACGATACCCAATGTTGGGGAGAAAATATCACTGTAATTTTGAAAATCGTAAAAATGGTGCAGGTAACGGTCAATATTCAAATTGGAATAGGTCACTGATTACCTTAAGCAGGTCTCTAGTTCTCCGAGCAGCAGAGTCATTCAGTGCGCGAGCCATAAGGTCATCCTGGTACTGTTTACAGTTCATTTCCTCATGGATTGCCTATAGGAGATACAAAAAATACATACAATCTAGGAAAAGAAGGACAGAACTAAAAATGAGAAAAGAAACCAAATCCTGCACGAAAGCCCATTCCCTTTATAATACAGAAAGTATATATGTGTGAAAATGTGTCCAAGTATATTCTGCTCATGCAGCGTACCTTGCAGAGGAGACAGTTGCATTTGCCACACACAGGGCAGTGGAAGACATTTACAGTGTCCTCATACACACACCAGCCAGAGCAGTCAGGACTCGCGCAGTGGTAGCTGCCCTCACAGCGAGACTCTGCCACAGATAAGCCTCTCTGAAGCCAGCGTTCGTACTCCTCTCCAGACACCAACTAGAAGAGAAAAAGCAGTGATGGGGAGAGCAATAAGTACTAACATACACAGTAAGTATAATTCATATCTACCAGCATCAAACTGGTAGTGGGTGCACTAAAACATATGTCAGTTGAAAGTATATAAATAAATAATAATAAAATGTTGTACTGCTTCTCATGTTTTCTGATGTCGCATATTTAAAGAAGTGACATCTTTGCACTGCGTCAGTGCTTCACCACCGCACTTTTTTTCTGGTTTAATTTGCCAATACTGTCAATGTTTTGAAATCCCTTAGTAGATCTATATGTGGAGGGTTCACTCACAGCTTTAATCTCTCTCTCTTGCATAGTGCAGTCACAGGCATAGGTGTCATCACGATAGGGACAGGCCACTTCCGGATCCTCACACATCATAATCACGGAGCGCAGACACTCTCTGGGGGCAAATACATAATCGATGCACACGCTTCCCTTTTTTGTGCTAAATCTTAAAGCTCAGCCTTCCCACATACTTATGCACGCACGCACGCACGCACGCACGCACGCACACACACACAAAGCAATTGTGAAAAAAACCTGTTTTACTCTCAGAGACGATCCTCTTACTTGCAAAAGCAGTGGAGACATTCTCGTAGCAGAACTCCTTCTCCAGGCTGCAGGCCCAGATAGCAAATCCTACAGTCCACAGCCTCTGGGTTAGGGACCAGGTCCTGACCATCGAGCATTACCAGCCGTTCAAAGTTCTCCTTTCGCTCAGCCTCCCTAGCCTGGGACCATTTGGAGTGTGCAACATCGCACGGATGACAAATGACACATAAATAAACTAAATATGCCGTAATCAATAAAAACATTTTAGATTCAAAACATTTTATTTGAATGCTTTCAGTTAAATATGTTGCATTGTGTAAAACTAAATGGCAATACATACATTCAGAGTCAATTTATGACTTATAAACCTTTACACTAACATCCTTTTCAGCAATCACAGAACATTCCATGGATTACAAATTCTTGCCAAATGTGGCCTCTAGTGTGCAACTTTTGCAGTGAACATTCAGTACAATTACATCATTGAGTGTGCTTGCGCAAACACATATTACTAACCATGTTATACAAATCTTTGCTATATATATCAAAGAAAAAGGGGAGCAAGCAGACTTCTATGTAGAAATGTTTGCATTGCGTATGAGTTTAAGTACATGTATGTGTCACTACACTGAGTTGCAGTTCTCTCTTTTGCACGTGTGGTGCTCACATTGTAACACAAGTGTTTGTGTGACTTTTAGTAGTCCTCGTCCAGGTTTTGCAGTAGCGAGCTGATTTGAGCTCCAGCATTCCTCAGCTCTTCTCTTCTCCCTTTCTCCTTCAAAAAACAAAGAGACAAGAGAGAAGAGAAGAGATGAGAGTCAGCCCTGGAGAGCCCTGCCTCCCTAAGGTATCCAGCAAGGTCTTCTATAGTCAGTACCTTTGAATACTAATGGTTTCCTCCACACTTCCTAAATCAATAGTCCCCCTTATTATGGGACGTGTGAGTGTGTATGCTTTCCATCCGTTTGGAAGGATGAAATTAAGAGAAGAAATCTGTCTCTGTGTGTGTGTGTGTGTGTGTTTGTGTGTGAGTATGTGTGTGCATTCGTGTGTTTGTGAGTATCCTACCTGCTGGTACTGTCTGACAGCTTCCTTTTCCTGCTGGATACGTCTGAGCTCCAATTCATCTGGTCTGTAGCTTCCCGGGACAGCGTAGTCCACTGGACGGTCTGTACTGCAGATCTCACAGCCAGGCCGTGTTGGCTTGTTTATGTATGTACACGAGGGACATGCCCATCCCTGAGAAACACATAGGCTTCCCTGTTAACACAACTAATGCAAGCCCACCTGACACCAATATAACAGCAAGCATGGTTCCACTGTGAACTCGTAAGAGAGGTGTGCTTACATTAGAAGTTGTTCTGCCTGGGGAAAGTGCTTTGTTGAGTTGAGGCATCTCAAGGTTGATGAGATCTCGAATCTCATTGACCATGACTCTTGCAGACCCACCTGGCAAACTAGGGCCTAAATAGAGATATAAAAGCAATAGGCCAATCAATATTTATCAGCACAACACTTATTTGTTTCGTGTACGGGGACTGAGGACTCACTGGGGCCACTGTTACTGAGTCTGGGAGGCAGAGTGCCATAATCCCTCCGGTCCTGAGACAAAAAGCCATTGCTGGTAATAGGAAGAGGCGGTGCAGAAAGAGAGAGAGAAGAAGGAGTAGTGAGAAGGAGGGCACTCTCCTGGTCCTGCTGAAGAAGCTGGTGTGTGAGACCAGCATGAACTGCTGACAACAGGTACAGGAATGCTGTGTCGCCATCTTGTCGCACACCATATGAAGACACAGAGCGTTGATCGGTGCAAAGGCACTGGCCGATCACCCAGCGCTGCACCCTCGGGTGAAAACCATATTCAAGAAACATCTGAAAACGGAGAGAAGATAGCAAAACATTGGAGCCAAACAAAATATAAATATAAAAATATTTGTGAAGTCGCTATTGAAAGACAAATGTTAATCTAAAAGAAGTTGTTTGTTGCCAATGTTTCTCACAGTAGGTATAACTAAACCAAAGCAACCCCTTCCAAAGGAAGCAAATTGGGCAATTTCGATAGACAAATGTTGTCATTGAACTCAGTTAGACATTATTTGGAATATCAAATTGAATATCTGATGTGATTGCTGACTATTTTGAAAGGGCAGGATTGCATTCAGAGCTACAGGGAAAATCAAACTGACCTGCTGTTTAAGTGCTGCAATGTTGGTGTGAAGAAATACTTTAATCGAAATGCAACACGAAGACGAAGAATCCTCAACAACAACAGCCAAGCTTTTAAACAAGGTAAGCAGAGCAGGAATATGTTCAGATATTATTTGAGATTCAAGATTTACAGAATGACACTGAAATGAACTACAAAATGTTAATGTGCTTACATAGAATGCCCTCACCTAATCTCGACATCTTTATAGCTCCTCACAGAGGGCTGGATTTTCAGTGCCACATGCTTTTGTGCCAGTGTGGCAGCAAAAACGGAGGCAGCCTGCATGTCACCTGCTTCAATAGCTTGGGTCAGCTCTGCGCATACCTCTTCTACAGACAATTGCAGTTGCCAGACCATAGATATTGCAGAAACCAACCAGTCATTGATCAAAGAAAAGCAAGGGAATAGGAAGCATTTACATAGTTTAAAATGGTATTGACTATGATGATTTCTACCCCAATTGCGATAACTCAGAACCACAGTTGGCTATCAAAACAATACATTTAAAAAAAGAAGCAGCAAACAGAGCACCATGGGTTTCTGTTTACTGTAGGATGCTGTACCTGTATGTGGTAAAGTTGCAACACTGAGGGGTTCCAAAGCCTGCAGAGGCAGTTGTCTGTCACTTGTAGATGTGCAATCTGCGACTGTACGAACATAAAGTTAGGGAGACTGACAATTTAAACAAACTGAAAACTGAAAAAGGGAGGGGAGTTTTGGAGACAGTTGACTGACCTCTGTGTGTTTCTGTAAGTGATGACATCACCACTGTTGCCCACTCCTGTGCTTCTTTCTCACAACAGAAGTTGAAGCTGATTTGGTCATAGGGGGGAGTGATCAAGCTCAGCTCATGACACTTGGGGGACTTCACTTTATAGTGCACGGACCTTAAGTCAAACTCAGCGATGGACTGAGACAATAAAGAAAGACTAAATGGGACACTTGGCATAGGTAAACTGGGGTCAGCTTTCTCAAACCCAAAGCATACATTGTATTTTATGGGAAGCTTAATTTACAAATCTATGTTGTTTGTTTTTATTTGTATGAGAGAAAGTTACACGTTAACAGTGTTAACTGTCATATGCAATTATTTGTATTGCATGCCTGCCTACAAGTCATTTGGAGACATTTATAGTAACACATGACCTGGGATGACATAACAAAACATAAATTAGGCAACATTCTATATGGGTTAAAAGTTTGTATCCCCATGCTTGGACTTTCACTATTTAACATGTGTATTATTTTGATTATTCAAATCTATCATCAGAAAGTTAAATGAGCAAAAACATTTTAATTACCACACTATGAGCACTTCCACTGGCATCTTTTAGGGAAATACGGAATTCCCCCGACTTTCCAGGGTCCATACTGAGCTGCAAACGAAGGGATTCATCACCTGTCCCAGGTAAACAGAGTGGTCGAATGCCAGAATGGCAAACAGACACTCTTGCAGATATGAGGACTGTTGGACAGGCAAGTTGCAAGGTTTCATAGCCCGAAATAGAGGAGGACGGGTCCGGGGGTGCAGAGTTGGGATATGTCCAGCCGTCTGAGCTCAACGACATTATTCATATATGCGTTAAAAAGTAAAACTCCTTTCCCGGATTGAATGCAGTTTCGAAAAGTATACTTGTTAGAAAATTAAACAAAGAACTAACAAATAAAACGTACGCTTTGACCGTCTTTTGAAAGCTGGTAATAAACTCTCGAACTTCAAAATCAGGAAGTAGTCTACACAGCAGATGCAGCGCCTCAACTATATCAATTTCCTCCTCGTGACACCACCCGAAAGACAAGCCTTGCGGCACATTCACCCAGTAGCATACGCAAGAGGCGAAATGACTAGAGAATCTTTCAAAAACAACTAAACAAACAGAAAGCCCAACTCCGTGAAGATGGCCTCAATAGCACATCCGGTTAAATTTTTCATGGATCCCACTGCTTTTCTGCACAAGACACGCCCTCAAGCGCTAATCTACTGATTTCGATATTTTGTTGTTGTCTCTAATCGTATTATTAACCTTGACCTTAATATTCCTATATGGAGGTCGATTTGTATGGAGGAGGATCTGTGCCAATATTGATTATTTTATCAATCTAATAGATTAAAACGAAATTGTTGACACATTAAATGGTTTATGCAAATGTTTTATTATTTCATTAATTCTTTAACTATATATTTCAGTATTTTATATCTACATTAAATTAGTTATTGTCACATTTATTTATATTATGCTGCATTTACTTATTTAAGGATTGTGGGTGTTCTACGGAGAAAAAACCGTCTCTCATACTGGAGCCGGATGCCAACCTTTACTTAAAACAGCCGGTTAAAAGAGCCGGCCCGTCCACGAACAACACATCACTAAATTGTACCAAATTAAACGTGTAGACACGCAAACACTTTGTCGTACTATTTTGAATAGTGACATAAGTTTATTGATAAGGAAATTCAGCAAGTGAGATTGTTACCACATTAGCAAACCAGGATATATACGCAGTTTTCAGTCTTAGAATTTTAGAGCTCTGTGACCACGGCATTAATCAAAAGTCCTCTGACGATATTGCTCTTGACTGAGTACAAGTTTACAATGTTGCATTCATGACACGGATGAATTACATAAATCATAAATAGCATCTGTTTCACCGTTTAACTATACAAATATTACTTGATTTCTGGTTGCTTGGTGGCGGTGCGGCGGTACATCGAGGTCACTCGGCCAAATGACGTTCGTTGATTGACGTACAATTTTAAAACGTATTTTCGACACTAAAACGGTAACTTGTAGAAAAACTGACCATTTATTAATTTGTGTATAACAAAACGTTTAATAAAAAACATGTTAAAACTACAACAACAATAAAAACGCGTTTGTTTGCCTACTAAGATATATTATTATTGGTTTCGTCTTCAGTATATACTACATACGTCCTATGTCTGTAGGCCGTAGAGAAGTGTTGGCGTTGGTAGGTGTCCCTGGCACTAAAACAAGACTATGTATAAATAATTCCACGATCTGAACGAGACAGTAAAAAAGTAAATTTCGAGTTAAATAGAAAGCACTATTCTCTTTCTTCAATTTGGTCTATTGACCACGCCCCCTCCCCCCATTTAGGAATCAATCGTATCGGTTGTTTCGGCTCGTTCTCGCCGAAAAACAAAAAAATAGTCGCACGTATAGCTAATAATTGGTGGAATTGCATCGTAAAGTGAGTATAGATTTGTGCTAGCATCGCGTTAGCGTTATAGCAACATTAACTTGAAGTACTCAAAAGATAAATAAAGGCCCGGGATGTCGCTACGATTGGAGTCACACGGATTCAGAGCGTTTTTGGATTTAATATCTTTGCGTTTAAAACGGGAAAACAAAAGTTTCGTTTTAAAGTATATGCAATCATAAATTTGGAATTTTGATCAAGTGATTTGTTAAGTACTTGCATACTGTATAAACTGTTGGAAGGTCGACAACGTAAACAAAAAGTAGACACAAATTGTTTACTTTTCATCCGACGACGTTTCCAACTTGCGTTTTAACCACCACCACTAAGAAGGACCACATAACCATCTAGTATCTACAAAACGTCTACGATACTGGGTTAGTGAACAACTTCAACCTAGTTTTGTTCTGTGTTGAATTTAGCTTTAGCTACATCCGTTGGTAGTGAGCTAACAAGCGTCGTACTAATACGATTAAACTTCGGTAAATGTGTGTGCGGGGGAGGGGAAGGGCTGGAAAGGATCATACTTAATCTTCAAAATATGATCATATGTGTATGCTGAAAACTATCTGTGGCATCCTAGTGGAGTAAACGTAATAAATCTGAAGATAAGGGCGGCCCTTGTCAAAAACAGTGTTTTTGTGCAAGCATTATATTCACACGTTGTCCTCTGTGATTGACCTTCTAATTTTATTTCAGACCATGAAATTATTGGAGAATTCCAGCTTTGAAGCTATGAGCTCACATCTTTGTGTTGAAACAGGAGAATCTCACATTATTGGCAGGTAGGCCATCAGCAGCACAGAACATGTCTCATGCCAATCCATTCCTGTAAGAATTGTTTTTAATAATTTAAAAACTCCTAAAGAATGTGTAGCTTAATGTTGTTACCAAATTTTAGATCACTTTGCTATATTTGGAACAGTTCACTCAGAAAATCCTCAAACCGTAAAATCCCTTATCCCTCATTTTTCAAAACATTACATGCAGAAATGATAGTCACTCTGATGTTGCATTCCTTTACAAAACCGTTTTTTAATAATTCCAAATAAAAATCTGATTATGCAAAACATGTCACAGGTGGATTTTATCTCAATATCCTCGTGAACTTAATCACCAGGTAGCAGTCCTACCAACGAGACTACTAATAAGAGCCTAGCAAGCTTATGAAGCAAGTAGTGACACCAATAGTCAATTTGTGATCAATGGAATCTTTTATTTAAAGTTATTTTATCTGCACCCGTCTCTTTAATTTAGTTCAGTTAGAAGAAGTGAAGGCTTTTCATGCTATTTTTGCCATGCATATGTATTAATTGCATAGTATTACTGGCATTTCAGGGCTATAATTAATATGGATTTTTTGAGACACAGGAATCAGTGAACATATAATTAACCACTCAAATATACTGTATACCTCTATATATGCATGTATAATGTTACAATCACAGTAAACAATGTTATTAACCACTTATCCATATCTATCATGTAACAACAACAACAAATACAAGTAAATATTAACAATAAAGATGAAGCCAGCAGAGTAACTGAAATTTAACCAAGCCATAATCTAAATGATGATGCAACATTTTCTGAGGATGTTTCTGTAAGATAATGTAATGCAGTTTTCTCAAAGAAGAGATTTAAAGGTTATTTTGGGAGGTGTACAGCTCAAACACACTGGCGATAGAATACAGTCTATCCATAGAGAGAGAGAGAGAGAGGGGGAACAGGAATGGCCGTAGAACATGTTATGCAATCTGCAGAGCTTTATTAATTCCATCACTGTGCAAATATACACTATTACTGTTCACCAAGAGTGTTGCAGGCCAGACAAGTTTGTGTTCTGTTCCATAGCTAAGCTAAGTCATCTTAAACTAACAGTTTTGTTATAAGAGGCTGTTTAACACATTCATCTAAAGTATACTGTTTGAAACTGGGACTTGTAGTCTGGCCTGACGGTGACCTAAGAACATGGTGTCCTCTGACAATCTTGTCTACATGTAGTTGTAGATGGTTGACACACATACACACTAACACAGCTGAGTATTTTCTGTCTGTTAATATCTAGACTGTTTATTGAATTACTACAGCAGCCTAAGAAGCCACAGGACCATCGGTTTCATGTCACAAACTTGATATATTTAACTGAAGTTCACCTGAAATCTGGATTTCAAAACCTTTTTGTTCTGTCGGTGTTTTTTATGGGGCCTAAAGCAACATTTGAACCTACTTATAATTAGACAGGGTCAAAGAAAGGCATGCAGACTTTAATTGCACAAGCCAGTGTGTGTACATTGGGTGGGGAGTGGCACTTATGAACAGTGGGCTTTATTACAAGTGTTTTCAATTTATGTCAACTGCCATAAAAACACTCTAAAATAAAAGAATGCTGTAGATCTATGTATCACTTTCCCGAATCATCAAGCAGCTAAATCGAAATGTTTTTATGTTCATGAATATTATTTTAGAAATGGTGACGTCACTCAGTTGACAACAGAAATGTTACCCTCTGACCTTGAATGTCCCGGCTCCTTCAAATGTAACTTCTGTGTGTTTTTATTTACAAAGGATTGAGAGCTACTCCTGTAAAATGGCAGGGGACGACAAACACATGTTTAAACAGTTCTGCCAGGAGGGGGAGCCACATGTAC
This sequence comes from Galaxias rostratus, assembly GCA_036024795.1. Lineage (NCBI taxonomy): Eukaryota > Metazoa > Chordata > Actinopteri > Galaxiiformes > Galaxiidae > Galaxias > Galaxias rostratus. Next base: position 16,176 of record JAVQJS010140702.1, on the reverse strand, counting down.
TGGAGGCTCTCTCGCCCCCACAGTCCACCAGTGCCACCAGCCCCTCAAAGTAAGTTCTACCTGGCAGTGGTTTAACTTCCATCTCTCGATCTCTTGCCACTTCTTTCAGTCATTGCTTAACATAACGTAACAAAGCACAATATGATTAATTGATGCTGACTACGAATTACACAAATCTTGAATCCATCAGGCAGTTACTTAAAGCATTACAAAATCTATAACTGAGATTCAGGCATGATCTAAAGACTGTCTAATAGGATGAAAAAGACGAGCCTCTCAAGTCTTTGTCTCCTTTGTGTCTATGTGTTCTGGACAGGCTTGGGAAGAGCAGCGAGGATGGGGAGAACCCTCTGAGTGATAAATGCTGCAGGAAAACGCTGTTCTACCTCATCGCCACACTCAACGAGTCCTTCAGACCAGACTACGACTTCAGTGCGGCCCGGGCCCACGAGTTCAGCCGAGAGCCCAGCGTCAACTGGGTTGGTTAACTCTACTATCTACCAACCCAAGCCCTTTGTTTTTAACTGAACACACAACTCTGTGTAATCTTAACCATTGTATTGATTTACAGCAGGATATGAAATCCCATCAGGTGGTGCGTGACAAGTTTTTTATAGTTTTTCTGACTCCTTCAGGTGGCAAATGCTGTCAACAGCAGCCTGTATTCTGCTGTGGGAGAAGAGTTTAACTCCCTGGGTCCCGAGCTGTGGAATGCACTGGACCAGGAAATCAACTTGCAGGGCTGTGATGTTTACAGGTAGTTCTTTTCATTTACATAATTCATAAAGTTGTTCAGGTGTCATTCTGTTGTAGTAATCTTTCTTGTCAAAGTAATGTTTATCGAGCTTCTATGAGAATATTCTGTGTTTGACAATCATCACAGATTGACAATCATCACAAATCATTTTCTGATTGTTTTATTTCCATCCATCCCTAGCTATAATCCTGACTTGGACTCAGACCCCTTTGGAGAGGAGGGCAGCCTCTGGTCTTTTAATTACTTTTTTTACAACAAAAAGCTGAAGAGAATCGTCTTCTTCACATGCCGCTCCGTCAGGTTAGCAGCCACTTGTTCATGCATTCTCCTTTTTATGAATATTTATTTTCTAACACCAAAGTAATGCATTTAAAGGTGACTTATATTAAGTAGAATGGTTTATATGGTAACATTGCTTCTGAAAGAGAGGCACACAGTAATAATTTAATTCACGGAAATCACTGTGAGGAACATAAGGCAGATAACTATTCTGTGGGCCTTTCTGTCTGCTTCATGTGTGCAGTGTCCTGAGTAGTTATGGGTGTAGTTGCCCTGACAATGAGCTTGACATGGAACTAGATGATGAAGAGGAGATGGATGGATTCGCCACTGATGGGTAGGGGACTCATTTACTTGCTCCCTTCAGAAGTGTCACATCTATTTTAGTTCTATTTCATCAAGTTCTATGCCCGAGACATAAATTCAGTAAGGCCTCTTTCCTTACGCCTTTTAGTGTAGATTGAAATGGATTTTTTGGCTCAGTTTCAATGCAAAATGCTTTTTCAGATAATCTTAGAAAGGACAACCTGTTGAATCAGTGATTTTCACTATCCTCTCTCTCTCTCTCTCTCTCTCTCTCTCTCTCTCTCTCTCTCTCTCTCTCTCTCTCACTCCCCTCTTTGTTCAGGTGTCCCAGAGCGCTGTGTGTCTGAAGCTCTGTACAATCAGGGCTAAGATTGTAGAGGCCTCCACAGCTCCCTGTGTTTAATCCATACGTTCACCAGCCCCAATCTGGAATATTGCTGAATTCTGCTAGTATAGAGGAAGAAATATTTGCAATTCAAACCAGCATGCAGGACAATGTTAATTGCCCATGGCTCCTCTTAATGTAATCCACAAATGTTCAACTGTTCTTCAGAGAAGGCACCAAATATCTCAGATGCTGACTTTAAAGGAACTTGGAATCTTGTTTTAAAAGGAGGTTGTTATAACGAGACAGCAGGTACTGACAATGCATTATTTTCTTCCAAAATGTTGTAATTGTTTCGGAAATTACAGTACCTACATGAGACCTTGGGGATTGGAGCCAGCTTGCTTGACTTGCTAATGAGCAGCTAAATAATAAAGTATGACTTGTGCTGCCTGATTAATAGTTATTAGTCTGTTTGAAACTAATGTTACTGTTTTAACTTGACTATACATTTGTAGCACTGAATTTTGGTTTTATTTTCCAAATTTTAAATCTTTGCAATTCCACAAATCGCTTCACAAGTTATTTATGGGAAATACTGCCAAGGACTGGAAAATTGAGCAAGACAGTAGCCTGTCATTACAACATCTCAAATTAAGAGCAGTCCAATTGTATAGGTTAGTCTTTCCTTCTTTTATCCCATTTTTTTATGGTATCTAAATATGAAGGCTCTTTTTCATTTAATTTTTCTCTTCAAAAACCTTGTGTACTGTTCTAACATTTATCAGTTTTCTAAACTGCTATATGCTTATACTGCAATGTAACGTCTTGGTGAAGTGAATGTACTTTATGAAGGCAAAGTCTTCTGGTGAAACCTTCCCAGCAATGTTTTGTAATCTTTTTTTAATATCAGTTACTGGTATATTTTGAAGGATCGGCATTTCTTGACCGATCTATGACTGTTTAATTGTAAAAAAATATCAATAAAGTAACGTTTGAGTGTGCAGAATTTACTTTTTTTTAAGGGAACCACGTACAGGATGTACAGAACCGGCATTAAGGTCTAATCCTTGCGCCCTAACAGCAACACATCACTAGTTACCTAATGCCAATAAGCCATCCCATTTACGAAAAACAATAATCAAAAAAAAAATGTCTAACTTGAATTACTCTTAAAATGAAGGCCTGCCAAAGTGCCAAAGCAGGTCCTGCTTATGTAAATTCCTACACAAAACCCTTTACACATTTATCTGTTCCATAGTTGAACATGCATCTTAATTTTTATATGCAATACAGGTGATATGAATTGGCATGATCTGGAAATGCATGAATGTACAAATTCAAATACATGGGTCATCCTTATCAGACAAAAGGTATTGAAAGGGAGGCTTACATTTCTTAGTTGTCCCATGTTTAAGTTGTCCCAGTTGTTATCTTAAAATCGTATCTGCCAGCAACATTCGTAGTATAATTTTTTTCTTCTTTGCAGTTCTCTTCTGTGACCTAAAAACAAAAAACTTCTGAAACAGTCAAAGCACGCAGTGCACACCACTATGACATAGCCCCACATTTAAGGCCGTGTTTCCTTTATATCCTTTATATATATATTTAGATTTATAAATTTATAATTTATTTATATATATCCTATTCCTTTGTTTCCTATCTAAATAAATAGCTCTCACATGATTTTCAAATTAGTCTGCTGTTTGCATCGGTCTACTCTTTTTTTATTGCAACGTTTTGAATGGCAAATATATGGCAGCTTACATGTATTTCTTTGTTTGATCTGTGACGGGTTTACTTTGTGTTCACTGTTTTGTTTTTGTGTTTTTCCAAGTTATTTACTGTCTTTTATCTGTCTTTCTGGTAATTACTATAGAGTCAAATCTTTTGTTATGTTAATCCTTGTGTTTTGACCTACTACTTAGAATCCCCAAATGATGAGACATTGAGTAGTCTACAGGTTGCAAGTCTTATGATCTTAACTTAATTGCCAACCTTCACCGTGTCTAAACAACACCATTGAGAGTAGACTATGTCTCATTTTAGTGAATCTGTGAGTAGCACCTAGATAACATTTTGGTGGAGAGTGTCTTATTGTCTTATTTTTCATCTTACATACAATTCAGTTTTCATGAGGTGATGACAGTTTACATTTTCTCCCTCTTGAGTTTGTTGAACAAAAAGTCAGAAGTCCAGTAGGCCCTATCAATTGGTACCAGAGAAATGCCAGCACGGTAGTCTCAGGACGCCTGCAGTTGTTTACACCAATTCTGGCTCTGGTTTATGCAAAGATCATCGAGACTATACTTGGACAGTGTCGACAGTGTTTGATGAATTGGGTTGCTTGTCAGTTGCAAAAGCATACAGGCCAAACCAAATTTCATCATCCAGTTTCTCAAACTAGAGCTGGCAATCAGTGGTCTTACTTTGGAAAGGTTATAATGGATCATGGAATGGGATATAAATTGTTGATCCCAATGATGTAAATCATATTTATATGGCAACATTTTACCACTGAGAGAAACCTGTTTTGCGAACAGGTACTTTTTGATGCTCAAAATAATTTGCAGTAGTAGTTGGTCCGGTCGTGAATATATGACGTCATCAGTAAGCACCATGGTAAACATCAAAACATCTGTTCTAACTTCCCTGACGAACTGTCTAGCAAGCAGCCATGAAGCTATTTAAAAGATGTGCTGCAATATTTCTTGCTAGTTAGTAGGTTAACTACCGACATTTACTGCTACAACGTCATAGCTCTTGATATTGGATTATCTTATAAATTCTTTTTTTAGTTTAATAGGTAGTTTCAAATTGCTGTCATTACCAAACTCTTGCGTACGAAGCCTCAAGCCCACTGCCACAATTACTTACAGTCGCCAACGTTGACATTGAAACGCGTTACGCGTATCGCCATACGCGTTATCTTTCTATTGTTTCAACGTATACGTTTTTAAAATTTTATTGTGTGGCGGGTCTGCAATGGTGCTCCCCTTGCTAACTCTATGTGCCAAGGAGGTTGTGAGTGATTACAGCTCATCTCCCTGTTGGCTCGGCTGTGTTCCCAGGGAACTTTACAAACCTCTTCTTGAAGCCGCATTTTCAAACTACCGCCCTCTCGCTGTTGGTGAGCTCGTTCAGCGATGGCCCGATCGGATCCTACGAGTTGGCGGACGCAGGAAACAAGGGCAAAGCCCCCCTAATCGACTATGCGTCCAGTCTCTGTTGCTTGCGGTTGTCAGAGGATTGTCCGATGAAAGGTAAGTGATGTGTGCCTTTGCCTCTTACGTAATTTGATACAAATATCAATGACACAATCTTAATGTTATCCATGATACGTTAGTTTTTCTTTGTTATATTCCCACCTCTTAGGTTTGCGCTTCAGGCGCTGGACCTCTGTGGGCTACAATGTGATGAAGGTGGTGTGGGTGACCCTATAGGTGGCTGGTCTCTCACTGTAGCTGTCTGCACAATGGTTGCCCAAGCCAGAGCTGGCTTTCAGAAAGCAAAGCAAAGAGAAGGTGAGCGAGAAAGGAAAAGAGCTCTTGTTATTGAGAGAGAAAAGGATGTGTTGAAAAGAGAGAGGGTACGACAAAAGCAAGAGGAAGGTGTCAAAGAGGAATGCAGAGAAACTGTAAAGGCAGAGCCTGTAAAGGCAGAGAAATCAAATCAGAGGATTGAGACTATATGTAGTCCAGAAGACAAGCAGAGCAAAGGAGTTAGACGGAGAATGGAGATGGAAAGGAACAGAGAGAATCAAGTAGGCGGTGTTACAAGTAACCAAGGAAGCCTTGGCGAACATTTGGACCCAGTCAATGAAGTAGTAGTACACGTGAAAGCCGACCTATTTGTCAACGCCCGTTCCTGGGAGCGTGTACGCACAGCTCTGGTCACAGCAGGGCCTCTAAAGCTCCAGTGTAGGTATCTTCGTGTGGAGGAGCTCTCTGTCTCCAGTATCGGGAGCCTGTTAGGCCTGCTGCCTTGCCAAGGTCTCTTAGGAGTGGATATTCGCTACAGCTACCTAGGGGTGTCTGGTCTGGCCCTCCTACTGCCCCAGCTCTCTACCTTTCCTGTGTTGAACTCCCTCCGTCTGCATTACTGCAACTTGGATATGCGCAGAGATCAGTCCGGGCAAGAGGAGGTATTGAGTGACCTGTCCATGGGTCTACGGCAGCTGAAGAGATTGCGACACCTCAGTCTGACTGCACTCCGTCTGCCTGGGCATTTGCGCATGCTGCTCAGGTAAGGCGTTTTCTCCAGCATAGGCTCAACTACAGGTTCTGTTGTCAGTCAACCCAAAATAATACATGCTGCAGTAATTGTGACAAAAAAGTCTGTAAATATCAGCAATATTTGAATAATATTCTTATTTCTTTATATATTTATACTTCCTGGACCACCTTTTTGTATTTTGCAGTTCTCTGTCTCAACCTCTGGAGGTGCTGGAGCTCCCATACCTGAGCTTGACCCCCTCAGATCTCTCCTACTTGTCCTGCAGCCCCCATGCATCAACACTGCTGCAGCTGGACCTGAGCGAGAACCGTCTGGTTGACAGCACTTTGCCCTCAGTTCGCCGCTTCCTCTCCCAGGCTGCTGGCAGCCTGCAGCACCTCTCCCTTTGTGGCTGTGGGCTGAATGACAGCCTCCTAGGCGGCTTGCTGCCCTCACTGTCTTGCTGCAAGGCCTTGAAGAGCTTGGGCTTGGCCCTCAATCCCCTGACCTTAAGCTCCCTGATGGAACTGGTTAGGACAGCCGTCAAGATGACCTCCCTTCGGCAGTTGCTATACCCTAACCCTTTAGATGACTACCAGCCGGGCCTACCTGCCCTGCCCACAAGTGCCCAACTTTTGGACTGGCCCCTGGAAGAGCTTGTAGAGGTCCACGATGCCACAAGAATGCAGTTAGATAGGGTGCTGATCGAAAGTGGTCGCTCTGACCTCTTCCTGACATGTGACTTGCTCAACTATGACAAAGATTCAGTGGAATAGTAATGAACAAGAGTCATCAATCAATACATTTTTAAATAGCCCACTTTTCTAGAAAAAAGATCTTTCCTAGTTTATATTTGGTTTTGCATAATATTTATACAGTGAGGCCTACTTCACAGTCTACCCAGGAAAAACTATTTTAATCATACAAAGAATGCATAAAAGCTAGAAACATTCTACAGTGTATAGAGCAAACTCAAACAATACTTACTTCAAGAGTTCAAGAATTGCATTCCAAATTAAGATATACATACAGTGCATCCGGAAAGTATTCTGTGACCTTGAGTGTCTAGAAAGGCGCCTATAAATTAATGTATTATTAGTATTTCCCCTCCCCAAAAAATGGCCTCAAAATTCTACAAACAAGACACGATAATGACAAGGTGAAAACAGTTTTTTTGAGATTTTCGAAAATGTATAAAAAAAAACAACAACTAAGAAATCACATGTACAGAAGTGTTCACAGCCTTTGCCATGGAGCAAAAAAAATTAGCTCAGGTGCTTCATGTTTCCACGGTTGACCCTTTAGATGTTTCTACAGCTTAAATGGAGTCCACCTAGGGTAAATTCAGTTGATTGGACATGATTTGGAAAGGCACACACCTGTCTATATAAGGTCACACAGTTGACAGAGCATGTCAGAGCACAAACCAAGCATGAAGTCATAAGAATTGTCCATCGACCTCAGAGACAAAATTGTTTCAAAGCACAAATCTGGGAAAGAGTACAGAAATCCTTCTGCTGCTTTAAAGGTCACAGTGAGCACAGGGGCCTCCATCCTCTGTAAATACAAGTTTGGAACCACCAGAACTCTTCCTAGAGCTGGCCGGCTACCTAAACTAAGCGATTTGGGGAGATGGGTAGATGGTCACTGTCAGAGCTCCAGCTTTTCTCTGTGAAGAGAAAAACCTTCCAGAAGGACAACCATTTTTGCAGCAATCCATCAACAAGGCCTGTATGGTACTGGCCAGTCGGCAGCCACTCCTTTGCCCGTCTGGAGTTGCCAAATGCACCAGAGGGGATCATTAATACTTTTGCAAAAATCTCAAGCATTTTTCTCCATAATAACAATGAGAACATTTTTGATTTTTGCAAATTGCTAAATATTATTGGTAGAATTTTGAGGAACTTATTACATTTTGGAATAAGGTCGTAACATAAAATGTGGAAAAAGTAAAGTGCTGTGAAAACTTTCTGCATGCACTGTATTTAGACATACAATAAAAAATACTATACATTTTAAGGCATTTGTTCAGAAAGTAAACTAAATAAAAGTTCAAAGATCTTAAGTGATACATTTTTTCCAACAGAATAATTAATCAATTAGTTTGTAAACCTTAGCTCGTCTTGGTTTATGGTCATAGAAGTCCAACGTAGCCAGGCAATCTGCACGCATGTTCTTTTCGTGTTGTGCCACTGCACTTGACGATCTCAGTTGTATTCAATGTACCTTGGCCTCTATCTCACTGCTTTTTCTGTGCATTGTTCTTTTTCTAACATGCCTAAAAACTGAACCTCAAAAGTTCTCGTTAATTTTGCATGTTTACAGGAAAGCATTTAATCACAATATCACATTACAATTTAAATCAATTGGCATTTGTTAGTGTGAAGTTGGGATAGGGGATATTGCTTATAGGTGGTAGGTACCACTACATTTATCTGCATAAGTCTCACACATATATGTCAAAGAGATGTTCAGTCTGGATTGCCTGAGTGAGGTTGACTGACCTAGCACATTCTGGTGTAGTTTTTTTAAAAGGATTTTAACAAGTGCCATCTCAGAGCTGAGATTTTACCCCCATGCAATTATAAATAATGACAGCTGTCTATGTGAAAATTCACATTTTATGATGAATTTCTTACCTTATATATATATATATATATATATATATATATATATAAACACTAACAAAAAGGTGCTTTTAGAACACTTCCCCATCAGTTAATAACTCACTTTTGCTCAAGGCTCAAACAGGGATTTTCAGAAATAGAAAAGTGATGAACTATGAATGTATCACAATTCACCTCAATGAAACTGAAAATGCCAGTAAAACCTAAATTCATTCCTAGTATTTTATGACAAATAATTAAACCACAGTATAGAGTTGTCAGACCATGAACAACCATTTATGGCTCCAGTTACCCAATATTGGCTACACATGAGGGAAATTATATATATATATATATATATATATATATATATATATACATATAGACAGCCCTTCACTTTTCTATTTCTGAAAATCACTGTTTTAAACATGACCAAAAGTGAGTTATTAACTGATGGGGAAGTGTACTAAAAGCGCCCTTCTGTTAGTCAACTAATATTTGTGACCAAGAGGGCTTGTGACATGGTTTATTATTATTTTTTTTTATTTGTGTTATTTTAGATTTGTATCTGGGTCTAATGGCCAGCAACGTTCATAGTAAGGCACATCATTATTAACAATCTCATTTAGCCAAAAGTAAATTTGTGTCATAAAGTCAAGTGGCCATACATAAAAAGAAAAAAAAAACACTTTTCAATAGCCATTTTAATTAAAAGAACAGTATTTGTACAATTGCACTGGTTTTGTTAGTTCCCCTAAGGAGCAGTTTTATCTGTAGTACTGCACAAATGAGCGTTCCTGGATGAAATAGCGCGGTAGCAATGACTTGGGACTGTGCTTCTCAGGGGGGAACGGAGATGGGCTAATGTGATGTAGGGGCAAGGTAAGGAAAGGTGTGAAACCCATAAGAACTGGTCGATGTGGAAGAGGGGGCAGGAATATCCCTGAAGAAAAAAAATTATCCAAAAAGCCTTACTTTTCTGAACTAAATATTCATATATAAACTTATTTGTATTTTTGTAGTTACAAAGTTCTCTACGTAGGAAGGTGCACCTTGCTGTTTGCGTGTTCTGGACATGCTGTAATTCTCCCCCAGGCGCTGGATTGGTTTAGAACTAGACACAAAATGACAATATATTAGGATAGTATTGTGTATATAGTAAATTATCTATATATATATATCTGAAATAATGAAATAACTCCTGCGTATCACCTGTACATTGGCAAGGGTAGTAGTACTGCATCTTTGCGCACGTCCTGTTGGGGAACTCGGGCACTCAATTCCTGAAGTTCTTTAGTCACACGACCGAAGTAATTGAGCACATCAACAGCAGTGAAGTGTTTCTTGGTTTCTGCGTTCTGCAGGAAGGAGGTAATAATAATAATAATAATAATAATAATAATAATAATTAAAGGGGCAAGCTAGCTGTATGTCATGGCACACAAACAAAATAACTTTTTTGTTCCATGTTTGACAAATATTTTTCAATTTTCCAAATTTCCATTAGCTGAACATTTAAGAGTTATCAAAAGAGAAAAGCAATGCAAATGCTTTGACTATTTGGGTATTGTTATACCATGAAAGTTATATGTTTGTCCTTTATGGCACCCCCTGAAGGTAAATGTGAAATAGACTGTATATTGCAGCCTCTAGAGGCATTGCATTAAGTTTCATGAGGATCATACCTAGTTTGACAATCTTATTAACATGTATATGACAAGGCACGCCAGTAAGGCCAACCATTGCTCAAATCACAATGTTCTTGTAATAGTTTACTTAAACTCTGCTCTAGAGCGTATTTGCAAAATTTCATGCAATTTGGTAATTCACTGCAAGAGATATACATATGCTAAATGTAAAGCACCCCCCAATGGCAAACGTTCAAATAGTTTTGCATGCATGATAAATGATTCCTCTAGTGGCAGTGTTTCAAGTTTGATGATGATTGGACATTTTGACTTTGAAGTTATTCATATTTACATGATAAGCCACGCCCACAAGGCCCAACCATTGGTCCAATCACAACCTTTTTTTAATAGTTGACTTAGACTCTGCTCTAGAGCATATGTGTAAACTTTCATATAATTTTGTAATTGAGAGCAAGAGAAATGAAGCCTCTAGAGCAGTGGTTCTTAACCTTTTGAGAGAGACTGAGCCCTGCAAGTTTCATAAGCGCATTCCCCGAACCCTTCGCACCGTTCACCGAACCCTTCGTACAGAAAAGACTCACACACACGGTGCGTGTATTTTGACTGACTCACCGAACCCCTGGGGTTCGATCGAACCCAGGTTAAGAACCACTGCTCTAGAGGCAGAGAATTGGACAGTGTCACAGAGTTATTATCATGCATGTTGTTTGCCACTCCCCCTCTCAATTTCTTTGACTTATAGAGGTCTTGTGCTTTGGTCAGAAGGTTTTTACGCCATGTGCATGTCATTGTCAATGGATGCTACATACCAAGTTTGGTACAGATTTGACATAATAATAATAATAATAGGGAAGAATAAACTGATACTTTACCTATAAGGGTCTACGCCCCTCGGGCTCGGCCCCTTCATAATAATAAATACTTTCATTTATATACCGATGTTTTAACACCTAACAAAGCTTCACAATATCTACATTGATAACATGACAAAAAAAACAGATACAGGAAGAACAACCAGAGAACAACAGTTCTAACTATAAGTATTACAAAAGGATATTATAGCAATAGAAGGATACGATCGGATCCTACACAGACTTAATTAGGGTGGGCTAGAGTGAAAAGATGGGTTTTAAGTGGGTTCTGAAAGATTGATGAGTTAGAATTGCAAATTAGAGGCGGGAGAGAGTTTCATTGTATGACCTAGTCTGTTCCAAGTGCTGCCCTAAAAAATTTATGCTTTGTTGCAATTTTTGCTGAAATTGTTTTTAGTTTTGTTGTGGGAATTACCAGTTGTCCATCTGAACAGGAATGTAATGTCCGAATAGGATGGTTGTGTGGATTTGTTCGCTAAGGTAGGGAGGGGCCAAGTTATGTAAAGCTTTGTAGGTAAGGAGAAGGAGTGGTAGGTGATGGGCTGGTTGGCAGGGAGCCATTGAAGGTAACGAGTATGGGAATATGTGCTCAGAGGATTTGATCGAGGTGAGGAGATAAACTGCAGTTTCCTGAGTTTTTAATCAGTCTAGGTTTAAGCAGCGAGGTTGCGCTCAGGGCAAAAAAGAAGGGCATTGCAGTAATCTAAATGGGAGAAACTGAAGGTGTTTGGCAGCTGGACTATGGGAAAGGCATGGTGGGACTTAATGTTTCTAAAATAGAAGGATATTTTGACCATGTTATTCATATTAGGGTTAAAATAAAGAGAGCACATTTTCAGATTCATACCTCTATTTAGGAGTTTTATTAGAATACGTTTATGAATTTTAATGTTTAATAAACAATTTTGTTTTTCCAAACTGCCTGGTTCTGCAGGACCTCTATTAACCCTCTGTTGGAAACGCTCCGTTTTAGCTCCTGTCTCTTTAAGCCCATTAAGTCAGATGAATTGATGTCTGATCATGAGGTATGACTGAAGAAGACAGAGTGCAGTGCCCTCAACATCTAACTTTTGCAGCCTGGAAATTAGTTTGTGACAATCCGTATCAAAGACTGAACTAAGGTAAAACGTGATGAGGGCCCCAACATCAACAGAGGTAAGGAGATCATTGGTAACCTTAGTGCTGTTTCTGTTTATCAAGGGGGTGAAAACCAGACTGAAGGAGCTCCAAAGGAATTATTGCCAGATACAAATTTTTGTAACTGAGCTGCAATGACGTGTTCTAAGGGTTTTTTGCAAAAATGGTAGAGATAGGGCTGTAGTTTCTAAGAATGCCTATATGCCTATTGCCTATTTGACACCCATTGGCCCTCGCCTTATGTTTTGTTTTTTGACTTGCCCCTAAAAACGGAGTCGCAAGGGCCAAGGGTTGAAATCTGGCCAGAACACTTTAAAGCCCTCTTTTTTCTCAATAAAAACTGAACTATACAAAAGCATGGCAAGAACCTGATATTTTTCCTTCCAGTCCGTGAGCCAGTGTGTGGCCACAATGCAAAGGCCCTTCCAGATGTCGTGCCCACCCTGAAGCGTGGATTCCCAGGGTTCCACTTCAGGCCTCAAACATAGGTCAACTTCTCTGACGCCCATAAACTTGAACACGCAGACAACTGTGGTCCTGTGGAGACCAAGTAGCAAGCACATATGGCCTGAGGTATAGAAATCTTTGATTGAATGTTACTATATTGTTTGAGGTGATGCTATTGATAGAATATTGTTGCTGTGGCAGTACAAGTACATCACTCCAGGTGGTATTTTCAGTCACTGCTGTGGGTGCTGGGTGGACAGCATAGAATTACTGGAGACAGGCAACTTACTGGAGACCTAGTTTGCTGTGAGCCAGAATGGTAAGCATCTCAGCAATGATGTCATAGTTGTCAGGACTCAGACAAAGTAACAGCTTGATTATTTCCCCAATCACAGGTTTCTCTGCAGCTGGCTGAAATCAAATACATACAGTGCATTTAAAATGTTCAGACCCCTTCACATTTTCAAAATGTTGTTACAGCCTTATTCTAACACTGATCAAATTAAAAGTTCTCCTCAACCTACACACAATACTCCATAATGACATTAAATAAACAATTTAAAAATAATTCAATTTACGTAAGTCTTTGGCTCTTTACTCAGTACTTTGCTGTGGAACTTTCTACAGCGATTTCAACCTCAAGTTTTTCTTAGGGATGACGCTACAAGCTTGGCACACCTGTATTTAGGGGATGTTTCCCATTCTCTACAAATCCTCTTAAGCTGTCAGGTTGAATAGGGATTGTCAATGCACAGATTGATGCACAGGCTGTGCGTCTATGGTCATTGTGTTTGGACGCAAACCTTCATTTCAGCCAGAGGTCTTGAGTGCTCTGAAGGTTTCCATCCAGTACCTCTCTGTACTTTGACCTGTTCATTTCAGTTCCTCCAGATGTGATGCTTGGCATTCAGGACGCAGAGATCAATCAGGGTTTCATCAGGCCATATAACTCTGTTTCTCATGGTCTAAGAATCCTTTCGATGCCTTTAGCAAACTCCAAACAGGCTGTCATAAGCCTTTTGGAGGAGAGGCTTCTGTCTGTCCACTACAATGAAGGTCTGATTGGTGGATTGCTGTGGGGACGCTTGTCTTTCTGAAAGGTTCTCCAGGGGAACACTGGAGCTCTGTCAGACTGACCTGTGGGTTGACCAATGTCTTTCTCCCCCAACTGCTCAGTTTTGCTGGGCGCCTAGCTCCTGGAAATCCTCGTAGTTCCAAACATCTTCCATATATGAATGATGGAGGCCACAGTATTCTTCAGGACCTTTAATGTTGCAGAATCTGTTTTTTGTACCCTTTCCCAGATCTGTGCCTTGACACAACCCTCTCTCTGAGATCTATGGACAATGCCTTAGAATTCACATAGTACACTGAGTATCCTGTTAACTGTGGGACCTTATATATACATCCAAGCTATGTCCAATCAATTGAATTAACCACAGGTTGACTCCAATCAAGCTGTTGAAACATCTCAAGGATGACCTTGAGAGCAAGATGCACCCAAGCTCAACTTTATCATAGCAAAGTCTGACTACTTAATACATTTGTACAAATTACTACAAAACCTGTTTTTGTTTTGTCATTATGGGGTATTGGGTGTAGATTAATGAGACAAGAGGAATGTCATCCATTTTAGAATAAGGCTGGACGTAACAAAATGTGGGAAATATGAGGGGCTCTGAATACATTCTGAATGCACTGTACATTCCAATTAAAACACAATTTAAAGACACAAATAGTCACATCACAAGGCAAAGTGAACAAATATAAAGTACCATGTGCGGTACGCAGCTTTTGCGCAGGAAGCTCATAAGGCCTTTGTAGAGCTCTGTGGTGGCCTTTAACTCTCCCTTTTTGTATAGTTCGAGCAGCACACCCAAGATTTCAATCTTCATCTGGGGCCTGCAACCCTCCATGAAGGGTAGAAGCAGCATGCTGAACTCCCCTGGATTGATAGACCTTGGGATACTCTACACACATACACATCACAGTTATTTACCAAACACTTTTATCCAAAGTGACTTACATTGACATTTCAAGTGCAATCAAGAGTTAAGTGCCTTGCTCCAGGACACATTAGTTATGGTGACCCAAAGCAGACTAGAACTGATAACCCATTGATCACCAGGTAGACAGTCTATCCACTAGGCCAAAACTATGACCAAATAGATCAGTGCAGATCAGAGTTTCCTATATAGAATTTCAATGTCATTTTACTATTATCTTAAAGAGCAGTCAAATGAATACCTTCCTGTCTGGATACATTTTCTGAAACCAGTCATCCTCCACAAGCGGTTTAAGGAATTCCGGTATATCAGGGCTTGGTGAACGGGGTGGAGGGGGGGGGATTGTTTGTTGAATGGGAGCAGGGACGTAAATTCTCTCTTCCAGAGACTAGAAGGAAACCAGAATACAGTCACATACTCTGTTGAGAAGCGGCATCCATCATTACTTATAATAATGGTAAGGCACAAGCATACCTTGAGGGTATAAGGCACTTTCTCCACAACTGGTGGCGGAGAAGGGGGTGGTGGTGAAGTTTCCTTGAACTCCAAACTTTCAACCACCATCACAGGTGAAACGGTGTCTTCCCCATACATCAAGGACATCAGCAACATTGTGTCTCCTTCAAACTACAGGGAATCAAAAACATCAATATCAGGTTGTAGCCAGAACTGGTCACTCCTCAAAATATATGTTTTATTATTAATGCCAACCAAAATCGTGCTTTTTGTCAGTTTTTTCCCGTAATCAGGAAAGGTTATCATACCAAAATATTTGTTGAAATAACATGACTTTGTAACTATTTAGAGCAAGATTTTGATGGTTTCTTTTTAAATTCAAATCCAAATTCAAATTGCGTAATATTTTTGTGCAAGGCTTTGCCAGTTGGGTTTCACAGACTAGCAAGTAGGCAAGCTATCATGGACATAAAAAATGTAAAGGAAGTCATCTGTTACACCAGCTGGACCAGGTTGTTGTACTCCAGAAAACAATAGAACAACATTTTTCTCACCACATCCTCCTCCTCTTCCTCCTTCTCCTTGTTTTCCTCATAACCCCGGTCGGCCCTCAGTTGGAAGGGTTCCTCTGGTAGAGTGTTTACAACCACAACATCAGGCCACAGGTGTCCAACCAGCACTGAGTTAGGTTTAAAGCCTTCTGCGTTTCGCTGGGCTGGGGCAGGGTCCAGTTGGGATTCATAACCCTGTCAATCAAGAAGAAAACAATTCAAATATTCCAAACACAAACAAATATTCAGTGTTCTTAATATGGGGAAAAATACATGCCAACCTCTTTTCAAATTAAGATATAAAAATATGTATATAACAATTCATAAATGTTATTGAATAAAATGTATGAAAAAGTCTCACGGTGGTCTTCTGAGCCTCTATTGGCTTTGCCAGGCTGGGGTTTGGAAAGAAGCCCTCTACAAATGTTGGAGGGGGGAGGGGCAGACACACTTTCAACTTTGGAGGATACAGAGTAGCCTGAAGGTCTAATGTGTCCACATCTCCAATCTGAAATCACAGATATAGTTTACATAATACAATTTTGCCAAAACTGCTTAGCTTTCACCGAA